>JAJOOR010003458.1:0-42446 GCA_036250505.1 Solanum acaule
GCGAGAGAAAGATTAAGATCAGAGGAGAAAACCAGCAAGAGATCAGTAAAGATCTTCTTTCAAAACTGATATTGGCAGCAAATTTTGATGAGGAGGAAGTCAGGGACATGGTGATAAGCTTCATTATAGCAGGAAGAGACACAATATCTGCGGCAATGACTTGGTTGTTTTATCTACTTACTCTCCATCCTGAGATAGAGAATGAATTGGTTTCCAAGGAGCTAAGGTTTATAGAAGCTGAAACACTAACAAAGCATGAGACATTGAGAGAGATGAAATTCTTGAAAGCTTGCCTGTGTGAGACAATGAGACTCTATCCACCAGTTGCATGGGATTCAAAGCATGCAATTGCTGATGATATTTTGCCAGATGGTACTCGTATCAAAGCTGGCAATAGAGTGACCTACTTCCCCTATGGTATGGGGAGGATGGAAAACTTGTGGGGGAAGGACAGGTTAGAGTTTAAACCAGAGAGATGGATGCAGAATTCAGAAGAAGATGAAGGAGGAGCAGAGCAGGCATCAAATTTGTACAAGTTTCCAGTCTTCCAAGCAGGTCCAAGAGTTTGCCTTGGGAAAGAATTGGCCTTTATTCAAATGAAGTATGTTGTATCTTCAATATTGAAGCGCTTCCAAATCAGACCAGCTTGTTCAGATCCTCCTGTGTTTTTGCCACTCCTAACAGCTCATATGGCTGGTGGTTTTAAGATTTTTGTCCATAAAACTAAAAACATTAATTTAGATGATCCCTAAGTCCGAGTTCTCCTTCCAACAGTTGCCACCATTATCTCCAAAGAATTGATTTCATTTTCTACCTTTAATTCCTGAGAATATTTATTGGTTTTACCGATCGATCAATAGAGCAGCTACTGGTTCACATCCTCAAGGATGGAGTATTTCAACTTTGCTTAAAGGTTTTAATAGCCAAGACAATTCCACCATCCTCTTTTTTATTTATTTCCCCTGTAATCTTTTCTCTACACTTGGACTGGAAACAAGAAGCTTGTGAGAAAAGAATTAACTAGAGAAGAAAGAAAACGAAATCCTTCAAGAGAAATTATTTCTACTCTTCAATCCCTTATTCAAAACATATGTTATCCGAGTAATCAAATAAATAATGGGTATTGGTAAGATTACAATACCAAAAAGAAGTAAGGTATAGATCTCTAACTTTGGCACCAATTGGAAGGAAAGGAAAAATATTGAATAAGAAATATAGATATACTAGTCTATAAGGTTTAAGTACCAACTAGATGAGAGTTGAAAATCAATCTGATTTCCATTCTACCTAAGTTGTTAAATAAATTTGTTTCTATGCTTTAGAATATACTCTTATATATTACAGCTTGCATGTTTTTCTTTTTTAATTACTGTATTCTTATCAAGTTGGAAGACACATGCGTTATCTTCACGCTATATATAAAACTATTTTCAAGATTTACATAGGCAACTAACTATTTGTTATTAAATTGCAACCAAGTCAGATGCCATAAACAATACAGTAGTATATATTTTTTGTTGCGTTAGTGCAAGAAGTGCTAAGTAGACGCAATTCTTTATCAACTTATTTAAACTGAATAGAACTTGTTTAATCCAGATCTGCTGCCTGCAGTGGCGCTGACCTTACCAATCTCGAAGCAGATTCCTGGCGGGCAGGAAGGAGCATAACTACATATTTATTCAAATGTACTGAATTTTACAATTATGATCATTCCACACTGATAGTTTTCTCCTTTTTTTTAACTAAGGATTTCCCCACTGGAAATCATTTTTATCACAAAAAGTCATTCAACTTTCTCTTATAACTTCAATGTCATAAACTATGATTATTTCACCTCAAAGTTTCAACTATAATTATTTTACTTAAAAAGTCACCCACCAATTTAAATAATTTTTTTATTAAATTTTATTGAAATACAATTTTTATTTTAAATTACTTTTATTAAAAAATAATAAGATACTCATTTTAATTATTTTATTAAACTTTATTAAAACACATTTTTTTAAAACTAATTTCTAAAATGTAATACGATAAATATAATCTTATTATTTTCTTCAATAACGTAGATCTCGAAGAAAATGCCCCTGATAGGACTCATCTGGTGTTGTTCATCATGTATTCCTAAGATACTTAGAACAAAATTTTTGAAGAACTTGATAAAAAACAACAAAGTTTAAAGAGTATTCCCAAAACTAGAAAATTAAAACCAGTAGAGAAAATAGAATCTAAAACAGATTAGAAATAATATACAAAATATTTTTTCAAAGAAGAAAATCGAGCCCACTGAATGCATAGTGTCCCTTTAAAGAAATTATTTCCTCAAATACTCGAGGTTAATGGAATATATCCTCTCAGGATAGAACGATCTTGCTCACTGATATATTGGTACCTATAACCATGATGTCAACGAACTTCACTAAAATTTAATAAATAATTAAATGAGCATCTTATTATTTTAAAAAAAAATTGTGTTCCAACAAAATTTATAAAATAATTAAATGTATTTAAAATAGAGGAAATTTTAGGTTTAGCAAACATAAAAATAATATTTGTATGCGATATAGCTATAGTTGGTATAATTATGCTCCATAGCAAACTTAAGTTTGCTATGGAGTATCAGATTTGTATAAATCGCTGGCAGTCTCTCATTTATATAAATCGCTGACAGCCTCTCGTTTGTATAAATCGTTGGCAGCCTCTCGTTTGTATAAATCGTTGGTAGCCTCTCGTTTGTATAAATCGTGGCAGCCTCTCAATTCAATTGTATATATATAACTACTATGTATATGTACCTGTGATATGTTTGTATATCTGCATAAAATTTGAAATTTGTATACAATTGAATCGAAATAAAACATTTGTATCAAATCTCTCTCTCGCTTATACAACACAAATTATACATTGTAATTGTATAATTTGTGTTTGTATAAAGCGAGAAAGAGAGAAAATGTGAAGGAGAATATCTGTATTTGTATAATTATAAGTGTATATGACGAAAATATATGTATTTTAAAAAAAAATTGATAGATTTTAGGAGAAATTGAAAGAAACTGGGAGAAAAAAGATAGCGAAGAGATTTGTATAAAAATAAATCTTTTGTTGTTTGAAATGCGTGGGCCCCACCCAACCTATTAAAATAAAATTGATTTGTGGAGATATTTTAGGAGAAATTGAAAGAAAATGGGAGAAAAAAAATAGTGAAGTAATTTGTATAACATAAATCTTCCATTTTTTTCAAATTCGTGGGTCCCAACTGAATGGCAAAAATGGTGTAATATTAGCTGCACATTTGCTGTGAAATACAAATATATGAAAGTATGAAACAGTAGATATAGGATTTATTTTGATTTAAATGTTTGCTATTATGTACAATTTTCCCTTAAATTTTTTTATTTAAATTGATTGGCTGACTTTCTAAATAAAATATTAATAGTTGAGTAATTTTGTAACGTAAAATATTTTTAGTTGAGAGACTTTGAATTCATTTATAAGAGAAAGTTAGCGATTTACTACAGAAAAATACCAAGTGACGAGAAAAATTCTCAACTACATGACTTTATGTGGGAAGAGAACTACTCGGGATTATTTTTTTGTTAGAAAGATTTCAAGCCATAATGGCGAACAGAACGTCCATACCACGCCCAATATTATTCAAGTGGGGTATGCACTCATGCTTGTAATGAACGAATTTAATATATAAATCTCCGTTCTAAAACCAAAAAAAAAAAAAGAGACCAACTCCACGGGGCATGATGCCCTATTAACTTATGCTGATATTACTTTTATTCATGACTTCTATTTCCTTCTCCCGCCCCTCGACAAAACACACAGGATGCTGCACAAAAAAACTCAATTTTCAGTTGTAGTGATTTTAAATTTGCAACGATTGAAGAGAAATATGTATTGCTCGTGCAAACAATTTTTTTGTTCTTTCCAGAGGATTCAAGTTAAAAAAAAAGGTTAAATATTTTCTCTTTAACAAAGTTCCAGTAGGTTAACAACTATTTTGACAATGATTTAGCTATTGGAAAACAGAAACTAAACAATTGACATCAACTATGCTGCAAAATACCTAAATTGTCTGGCATATGGAAGATTCTTCTTGATCTGGATGGGTCATTTAGGTAGCAGACGAATTTACATATCCCTCGTGTTGCTGAACATGAAATGAGAATCCATGGATCATTTTCTCTGATGTAATCATTCCTCTGGCTCTTAAAGTGCTAAGCTTCCAAACTGTTTGTTCCAGTCCTCGTATGCACCAAGTTCATTCAAAGACACAGAAGGCCTTACCTCTTGTAATGCACTCTCAAAGTCCTGGGCAAAACAACATATTGAAAATGCTGTGATGAGAAAATTACGGACTAGTACGCAACCGAGTTAGTTCTTTCTTTTATTTCCTTAACAGCATCTAACTTTTGCTGTTTTTGCGTGCCTGCAAATTACCTGAAGAGTTACTGGCCTCATATCCTCCTTCTTTAGCTTTGTAATTTCAATACCGTGCCTTAGAGCTTCCCTCAATGGACCCATGGAAGCATCCTTCACTAAATTCTTCATGTCAGACCCAGAATACCCTGAAAATTTAAGCAAAACATGATAAATAAGAAATTCACAAATAAAAGGAAGAAAGAGAAATAGGAACGATGGACAAAACTATGGCATCATCAGATGGGTCTTAATGTTTTTGAATGTTAGCAACATGAGTTGCGAATACCTTCCGTAAATTTGCAAATGGAGACAATATCGTCATCTGAAAGCTTAAACAACCCATCCTTCTCCAATAGACTCTTGGCAATCCAAGCTCGTGCTTCTGTATTCCAAGATATATGGTCAACAATACTGGTCACAGTATTCCATTCCTGATTTTAAAAAATGAGGCTCTAGCTTGCACCTGAGGAAGGAAGTGGAACATAAAGTCTTTTAGTAAGCCGTCTCCTTGCAGCCTCATCAAGCTCTTGGGGCCTGTTTGTTGCACCTGTTTCCATGAATAATACCATCAAATTTTCTTCTGCTAGTAACTAAATTAAATATTTTTCTGTAGTAAAAAGGAAACTGGCAGATTTAAATTTCTCATTTGATTGCCCAGTATACAAACTACACCTCATGGATTCATCCACAACGCACACCTCTTGGGAAAACAAAGAAACTTTTGACTGGCATAGGTTTGTGATTGGAATGTTACGTGGTTTTTAAATGGGAATCTGCTTCTCTCTTAACATGCTGAAGTGTAGAGGGATTTAGAAATCACCTATAAGAAGTATCTGTTCGCTCACATTGTCAAAGCCTTCCATCTCGATAAGAAATTGTGTCTTCAGGCGCCTACTAGATTCATGTTCACCTTCTGACTTGCGCTGCAACCATGTAAAGTCTTTTAGAAAGGTCTCTATCCCTACTTGGCAATCAGCTTATGGACAAGTAAAGTCCAGCCAAAAACTAAAAATATATTCTCTAATATGCACGTATACATGTATGATTGATGCTTACCTTCTAACTTGTACTGCAGCCTTATCAAGTTTTCAACCACAATGTCACTCAAAAAATTCACAAGTAGAGAACACTGAATTCTCTGCTATAAGTCATTTCTTTTTATGTTTTGGGTCGCCCTTTTGTTTCTTTTTCCCCCAATGATTCTAAACTATTTTTTCAAAAATGCCAAAAGTCCCGGATTAGTAGGGAGTCAAAAGTAGGTATAATACCAATTTCAACATCAGCTAGCTGAGGAGTTGACAAGAGAAATAAAATTCCTCATCACTACATGACTCAGACACAATTCTGATTAAATCCAACATTTCCATTTGTCAGAAAAGGAAGGAAGGAAGCAATTTGCAGGATATGATCTTTTTCAAATATTGCATCCCATTCAGTATGCAGAAATTATGCACTAAGGAAAAGATTTCTCTTTACACTGAAGTGTCAGAGAGTTACGTACCTGAGACAACAGAGAATCTATTTCATCAACGAAAATAACAGCTGGCTGACGACAACTGGCCACTCCAAAAAGTGCCCTCACCAGCTTCTCCCCCTCTCCAATCTACAATCATGAACTCAAAATCATTTGCCAAGATAGTTCCATCCACCTTTAAATAGATATCTAGAACAAGATAGCTGTAACGCAAGTCTCATGCACTAGATTATAGTAATCCTTACATTTCCTTGTCATTTCTTATCAAATTCCCAGGTATGAATTACATGAAATTTTACAGCTAGACCAGTTAAGACTCCAAATGACTTGGCAGATCTCCAGTTTATTGTTTATTCACTGGGTATTTCATATCATAAACCTAGTGGCTCACTATAAAATTGTACACAAGCTAAAATGTTTATGCTGCCTACAAAGAGATTATTGTTCCTGTAAGATTTGAGATACAATAGATGAATTCGTAGCTTAAAAACAGTGGCGTCCCCATTACCTTATTTATCGTGATGCATATAATAGTTAAATATCTTGCAGGAGGTTGGGGGTTTCATCCTCCTTTTCTTTCGAGAAAAGGGATCAGGTACATTTCAGTTTTCATAGAATAATATACATATACAAGCATACAACATACCCACTTGCTTGTCAAAGAGCTGGCAGATATGTAAAAGAAGGTTGCTTTTGCCTCGCCAGCAATAGCTTTCCCTATCATTGTTTTGCCAGTTCCCTAAAGCATGAGAGATTTATAAGTTCAAAGAAAACTGCTTTCTTCTAAACCTGTCTTGACCAGGTGGACTAAGAACTTACTGGTGGACCAAACAGAAGAAGACCTCGACCTGGAGATCGGCAGCCTTTGAATATGTCTGGACGTAATAATGGCCAGATGACCATCTCAGTCACACATTTTTTAGCATGTTCCAGGCCAGCAATGTCATTCCACCGCACATTGGGATCCCGGTGCATAATCTCATTGCTGATATGCTCAATAAGTCGAGGCTCTATATTCCTCAATTTCTCAGGAAGCTCACCATCAGGACCAACTAACATTTCCAAACTGAATGGTATATAATATGAAGAATTAGGACAAGCATTTCGCATTATGAAACACCTTTTAGATCATCTTGTGATCATCTTTGTAAAATGGACTAAGCTAATATAACTTGAATTAAATAGCTCAGTTAGCTCAAAGTAGATCTCTACTGATACAAAACAAGCAAAAAGTCAACTAACCATCTCCTTGTTGAATCATCAAGTGTATCTTCTCCTTTCCCAGAAGTGCGTGAAGCAACATTGCCTACATTATTGCCACTACTACCTCTGATAGGAGGAACAAAATTGCCCCGTATGCCACGGCGTGGAAAACCATAGGACCTGACTCCACAGCCTTTGTTCATCAAGGTGTTATCGTTTTGTGGGGAGATTGAAGCACTTGGTGATCTACTCAACCCTCGCTTATGTCTTGTGTCCATTTCCTACAGCATGAAATGATCAGAATGGACACACATAAAACAAAACAAAATAAGCTAAACAAAAGATTTACAAATCTGAGAAGTTTCAAGAACGGCAGTCCTTAATAAACAAAGCAAATTGATACTACAGCTCAGAGTTGTTGCTCAATTTAAAAAACACATTTATCAGATTATATAATTGCTTTCTTGAAAATCAATCAGTCTCTTTTTAAATAACCAGTGCTTCTGTATGGATGCTAAAAGGTATGACATCATTCACCCATGCCAGTTATATGTTTACAGCAATAAATACACTTGCTAACAGTGATGACGTTCATGTTAGGAATCATGGCTGCATGCACATTACACTGCCATTTACACTAGCAATAGGCTGGAAATAATGCACTGATTGAAAAACATTTTAACTTGCAATGGCGTAGCATTCCCTTGGGTTTAAGGAGTTGATCAACTGTCTTCTTCTATCGAAATTTAAGTCCATAAAATTCTCTCCTGTTACACCAACTGTCTTAGTTGTTATTAAAATATACTCTTCTTCCTCTTAATCTAAAATTTGACCTTATATAGCATACAAAGTTTCTGCTAAATAGGAAAACCTTTTATCGCATTGCATTTAATCATTCCCTCCTCGGGGAAGGGTCCACCTGAGTACTTATGGGTTTTAAATTAGGGAATCAAGAACTGTGAACCAGACCCTTATGTTTGTTGATTGGACTTTCACATAACATTTTGGATTAAGAATAGGGGGAAAAGAATCAATAATGTGAACAAAAATAAGTTGGTTGTCAGCCAAGGAATTCTTCTCTGTGCATTTAAGCAAACATGTCAGACAGTCTTAATTAGACAAAATAAAAGCCTAAAACATATTGTTTCAGAAAGTTGTAGGTTTGTAGCTATGATAACATACGTAACTCAACATTCAAGAAGCTTCCATGAAAATTGAAAGAGGTACCAGTTTTGCTCTAGCAGTGACAAATCCATTTGGAGAAGCATCAACATCAGCTTCTTCAGTGCACAAGGGGGATGAAATGTTTTCATCTCTAGAGCCACTGCTTTCCCTGTACAACCGTCTTGTTTTGGAACCATTGACACAGGTTCTTTCTTCCTCTCCATCTTTAATGTCCACATGCTTTGAGTGAAACCTATCAACAGGAAGAACCTCTGGGCTACTATCATTTGCAAAGCTTCTATTTTTTATCAAGGAGAAATCTCTTGGACTAGTGTGTGCAGGTGTTTTCAAGGTTCGGCTACCCACATTGGCATGTCTGTTTAATTGATTTCCCTGCAAGATAATACACTTCAAATGACTTCACGTATTCTCAAAACGATCACTCTTTATTCACAAGCAATGGAAAGTAACTTGAATTAAGTTTTTATAGATATAGCGAATTCAAAAGAAAGGGCAAAACCAAAGAAAAAGCAACAAGCATGTAAATAGGATTCTCAGTGCTGGTGATAGAAAAGAAAAAAGGAAATAAGCAAATTATTAGTCCACACACCTGTTCACCTTTAGCTGTGTCTTCATGTTGCTGACAAAGAGAAAGAAAGTACTTAGACTGCTTAATCTTCTCAATGTCAATATTTTTTCCTTGGGCAAATATGCAGCCTGGATCTCTCCCTGCTTGTTCAAAGGCATGGCTGAAGATATATAGCAAAGATCAGCAATTTCAACATGTAAGAACATATTGGTTCATCAAATTATTTATATTGCTAATATGAGTGACTCGTGAAATGATGAACAAAATGATTCTTACAGGTTCAAAATTGGAAACAAAAAAAAGAAGGAAATACTTGTACTATTCTGTTTGTTTTCGAGCTGTGAGAAAAGAATGAATGATGCAATTGAAGTAATGTATCCTTCTCAGAGGAATAATACTTCACGGAAGAAAAATCACAATATACCTCAATTGACTCTTTATATAGAATGAACCAATTTACTGTTGGTTCGTTTGACCAATGATAGCTTTTAAAATGAAAGAGAATAGAGAAAAAAAAGGATCACATTATTCTTCATGTTTTCTCCTCAATTTTGCTAAACCATGCTGATATTTTACAAAAAAATTTGCAGGTCTTAACAAAAAAAAATATTAAAAGGAAAAATAGAATCACTCATTCTTCATGTTTTCACATCAATTTTACTAAACCATGCTGATATTTCAAAAGTTTTTCCAAGGCTAGCAGAAAATTCGATTAAAAAGAAAAATAGAATCACATCATTCTTCATGTTTTTGCCTCATTTTACTAAACCATGTTGATATTTCAAAAGTTTTTGCTAGGCTAACAGACATAGATTAACAGTTAAAATAGGTCACATCATTCTTCATGTTTTCTCCTCAAGTTTACTAAACCGCGCCGATATTTCAAAACTGTTTACAAGGCTAACATAAAATTCAATTAAAGTTAGCTCAAAAGAAACAGATCAGGCTGAAGCATCTTTTCTGAAATCTCTGAAATGACACACACTCATGAGGTGAGAACTAAATTGCATCAAAATAGAGCAAAATAATATTTAAAGTAAAAAATTAACCTCCAAATCCACACTCATTCAGTCTATATTCTCAAAGTAGCTTAGAATGAAGGAAAAAAACTAGTCTATACCATATATATACTACAGTCCGTCCAAACGATTGTCGGAGATACGAAATTCAGAGCATCTAGTTTATGGTTAGAATTCAGACATCAATTACTGAACATCTATTTACTAGCATTTAAAGAAATTACAAAAATATAAACCATTAAATAGAAACGAAGTGTACCGATCGGATTCAGTTATGAGGGAGCTTCGAGCAGAATCAAAATTTGACAGAGCTTCACGACGAATAGGACGAATGAAGGCCTCGTCGACGTCTGAATGAGAATGGGAATCGAGGAAGCCGATGAGTCCTAGTCCAAGTACTGTTGCAGAACTGAAATCCTTACTTTTGAGAGCTACGTCTGCTCCAAATAGCATAGAATGGAGCCTCCTGAGATTCGTGTCGACTTCTTTCCTCCATGATACCTCCGATTTTTCGTCCTCCATTTTCTCCGATTTCGAATTCGGTGCCTTATTTTTGCTACTGTCCTCCTTTCCCGCCATTTTCCCTCGTCGTGAATTATTGCCAGGTACATGTGTATTTTATAAAGATATTTTTAATTGCTGAGACGTCCCTGATGTTTCTCTACATTATTATACACAAGCCTCTTATCTTCTGGGAATTTTAAAAGAAGTCCTACTCTGTTGTATTTTGTCTCTTTCATTTAACATAACTTTTAATTTATTTATAATAAATTGCTATAACTATATCTTAGGTAGGCTATGGTTTGATTTGGTTTTAAATTTTGATAATTAATATTATTTGATTTGGTTTTGATTTTACTAAAAAACAATTGCAAAAATAATCAAATCGAACCGATAAATCAGATATGTAAATTTTATAATTATTTATATATTATTCATAAATAAAATATAAATATTTGTTAAATTTTGACTAACCTAAATATTTAACTTTACAATTATCTCAAGTCCAACACTTAAATTTTAGCCTAACTATTGCAATTCTAAGTGTAAGTCCATCAAAATTCATTACTCCCTCCCTCCCATTTTATGTGGCACTTTTTGGATCTTGGTTTTAACTAACAACCGATCCAAACTGAACCACGAACCCTCCTAATTATTACCATTGGTCAATACTCTCTCTGAACACTTTTACTTGTCTGTTATTTTAAAATATATTTTCATTTTGTCATTTTTGACATATCAAGAAAACACAATTTTTTTTTTTCATGTTTTACTTTCAACATTAAATACTTATTTTCCAATCAATTTTCAAGGCCTAATACTACTAAACATCATTTAATAGGGATAATTTGGTAAAATACCTATATCAATGATTGTTTTCTTAATGAGTACATTAAGTCAAACAGTGACAAATAAAAATGAACAGAGAAAATATTAAATATCTCTAATTGACATCATCATTTATCATTGTTGTTAGCTATTAATATAATTCCAATACTAATCATTCCTCATCGCCATTACCAACCAGGTTAACCCTTACTGTCAACTAGTATACCATAAAATACAATCCATAACTACTATCACCGGTCAAATACCATCACAAATTAAAACACGCAATCACCGTTACTATCAATTGTCATATAAATTACTAAAAATAATTTATTCATATAGTACCAGATAAAATTAGTATTTTATTTAAATTTTATATCTATCATTTTTTAAACATAAACAAATATTTTGTCATAATTTTAAAATAATAATAAAAAAACAATAGTAAAAAATAAACTTCAATTTATATACTAAAATATTTGTCGGAAGGATATGCCATAATGGAATAAGGGAAATTATTCATACTTACTTGAAGTAAATTTGATTTTAATCTAAATAATATTAGGATATTCTTAAATAATTAGATTTTCATTACGGTAAGTTTATGAGGTAAATGTGATTTCACTATGTTGTCCCTCCAAATTATTTCTCTCCATTTTTTCTTTCTTCTTTTTGGCCTAAATCACCACACCTCTTTTTTCCTATTCAGAGAATTAAATCCCAATCTCAAAATTTCAGATCTCTTCTTGGCTCTTCACGGCTATCAGGTAGCTTTCTTCTACTACTTTTCCCTTTGGATGATTTACGTCTAGCTTTCTACAATAGCGTCTTCTGGTTTTGTTGTTGTTTTATGCTGTGGATCGATTATGATCTGTTTGCTTTCAAATGCATCTGTTCGACATTATTACTACCGAGACTTCTGTTTCTCTTCGCCATTTTTTTTTTAATGTCTAAAGGGTTTGTTTTCTTATGTTAAACGGGTTATTCTTGTTTGGATTAAAGACAGTGCTTTGAAATGTCCAATTTTCAAGATAGGTATTATAGGGAGAAGTCCTTACCATAAGTAAAGTAATTGAAGTGACAAACAACAAAGACAAGTAACTCATATGATTTAATCACTCCTATCCACGACCCTACAAGGCTTCGTTTGAATATCTTAGGATCAAACTAATTCCAGAAAGCTTAAGTATAAAGACAATGACAGTAAATACAGAAGTACAATGGTGAAGTTTGATTGTCTTGTGAGAGTGCGTAGTTCTTAAATTAATATCCCTTGTTCTGTTGTTTGTTCGAGGTCTTCTATTTATATGGCCGAGGTCTCTTGGAGTCCAAGACCAATTGGAATCTCCGTTGAGAAGAAGTGGGTTGCTGATTGACAATTGCCATGCAGATACGCATCCCAACTAATGCGGGGTGGTTGAGGAGTCCGCGAGACTCTCAACTCTGTCCCCATGACTCAATCAGTGGATTAAATGAGCGTTACGATGGGATGGACGGGTGGAAGTCTACGTCATGGAAGGTCATTCACGCCCACACTCAGATTATAGGAGGTCTGAGAATGGTTGTGTGATCATTAACAACAACAACAAACTTAGTGAGATCCCACAAATGGGGTTTGGGGAGGGTGGGTTTACGCAGACCTTACCCCTACCTTTGTGGGGTAGAGAGATTGTTTTCGAAAAACCTTCGGCTCAAAAAAGTGATTTTCGAAATAGGTTCGAGAAATACAAGAGTGAAGAAGATGTGATGAAAATAACTAATTGAAGAAAAGTAATGACACCAAATGAAAGATAGCCAACGTAAAAGAAACAACAATAGTAGTAAAAATTGGAGAATGAGATAACAGAAGAGTAGTAATGATAATACGATAAGGAGAAGAGGAATCAAATAAGGTGTTCTAAACTAGATTCATGCTCTCTCCCAGAAGAGAGGGAATTCTCTCTCTTGCTTACTAACCTTCTGCCTTAATCCTCGACTTCCATGCTCGCCTATTTAGGGTCATGTCCTCGGTGAGCTGAAGATGTGTCATACCCTGTTTAATCACCCCTCCTCAGTTCAATCGTTCACACGCTCATATTAGGTTGCTCTTACTAGGAGTTGGTCGTTTGGAGACGATATGTATAAGGAGTCAGAGACATGTTGAACCTCGGATGGAAAAGTGTTGTCCTGGGCAGTGAGTGGTGCACATGCTATTTTTTCCCACTACTGGTACTTTCTTAATGCACTGTATAATTCCTCCATGATCTGCCATTCCTAGTGAAACTGGGGCAAAGAGTCTCAAGGTTATTTGCCTCAATCAGTTACTAACCGTGAGCGTTAGTTTTTTCTAGAATGTTATATCTTGAGGAGTTGGGCTAAGATACTGGTGCAATTACTTAGAATATTATTTTTTTCTTCTTTTAATGTAGCTTCACTTCTTTCCCCTAGAGAAACTGTAACTACCCCTCTGACCCCTTTGGTGCTGAACTTTTGTTTATATACAAGTTGTTACCTATTAAAAAAAATAAAAAAAATTCTTTCCCTTAGCTGAAAAACTGCTTCTGTTGTTCTCACAAACGTTTTTCCTTTATTGACGAACACTTCAGATTTCCAAAAGAAAGTGTGTTTGACTTCCCAAACGCTTGGCCAAAAAAATGAATATTGATAGGGTCTTAGTGCTGTATATTTAATCAATAAAATAATTTAGATATGCGATCTTGAATTTGTTAGACTTTTTAGTTGGTTTGCATATGCTTCTCTAATGAATGTTCAATGATTTTGGTGACTTTGTAAAACATTACTTGTTGGATCACCGAATTAGTAACTCCTCGACATTTCCCTCTCCATGACTAATTCAACTTTAATCATAAAATGTGTACTAGTTTTTTACTCAAATCAGTAGTATTAACCCCATAAGATTAATAAAAAGTATAACACCTAAGATATTTTCGTCACATAGCAGCAAATAACCAAATAATCTCTTACTGCGAAGTTCCATAGTCAAATTGCTATACATTTGTAATTTAAAGTATAACCATTCATTCTGAACTCGCTTAGTTATTTTGGATAAGTTGAATGTAACTTATCCAGTACTTGTTGGATCACTGAATTAGCAACTCCTCGACATCTCCCTCTCCATAACTAATGCAACTTTGATCATAAAATGTGTACTAGTTTTCTACTTAAATCTGTAATATTTAACCCCATAAGATTAATAAAAAGTATTTTACACCTAAGATATTTTTGTTACATAGCAGCAAATAACCAATAATCTCTCTGCGAAAAGTTCCATATTCAAATCGCTATACGTTTTCAATTGAAAATATATTAACTATTCATTCTGAACTCGCCTAGTTATTATGGATAAGTTGAATGTCATATATTATACAGACCCATTTTAGTACAATCCCGTGTTTACATATAACAATAATAATAACAACAAAAAATACCCTGACTTGGTTAGCTGTATTCCAGGGTGTTTTTGACAAAATCACCTTTTGTTCCTTAAAAAAAAAATGGTCTTGTTGACAAAATCACCTGTGTACCATTCAATGTATTTGTGCTGTATGTAGTAAAGCTTGTGCCCTTTCCTGGCGATAAAGAAGTCGGAACACAGTGATTAAACTCTGAAACCCTTTTTTTTCCTTGAAACAGGTAACTTTGTATATTACTACAACAGTACATAGTCAGTACTTGAGCCATATTTACAATAAGATCATTAAACTCTGAAGACCTCCTAGATCATTTCCAGAACATCATCACAAAGCGGGTTTCAGAGAAACTTCTTTTTTTTGTGGTTCTATTCTGAATATAGAAATGTTTGATCTGGCTTACTCTTAGATAGCTGTACAGTGTAGATCAGTAGAAAGTTGTTGGTTTGCTCAAGTTGCTATGGTGGAGGTGGCTGGCAACACATCGGTAAACAGTTGTTTCTCTCGTTTTCCAGAAGTTTCCTGCTTTAGTTTGTGCACATTTTCATATCCTTGTGTTGCCTTACATCTGTGAATTTCGGCCAATGCTAATAATGGGCAGAAACCCTTCTTGGATTTGGGATCCTTCGTTGGCGATTTGAATGTTGATGATGAAACTACCAGGTTTAGTTTCATTTCGTGGACTAGATTTGCTAATTTTGCTATAATGCTTGTAAGTTTTCATTCTCGATCCTCTATATATGATGAAATTTAGGACATTCATCTTCTTTCTTTCCAGTGATGATATATCCCTTGAGGGACTCGAGGAAGAGTTACAGGAATGTCAAGCTAATGATGTAAGAAGATTATACATTTATGTCTCTTTCTTTGTAGTAACAGCTGAATCTATTACCGATTAAAGCTGGATATTTGTTACAGTTTACTCCAATTTTTATCCCCTTTGAGAGGATAGGTTTGGGGACACTGATATTGGGTCTGTATTTGCCTTATTTGTATGCAAAGGTTGTTGCAAACATACTTTCTAAAGGTACAACGTTGCGGGAATACACTAAAGGCGTTGAAAATAATTTGCGGCAAGTTGAATTGGATTCTATCCAGGTTTGTTGTAATAATATGCAGGTTGTCTGTATTTTTATTTTTTTTTGAAATTGGTAACTTTGTTTTGTGTGTATACATAACTTGGGAATTTGAGTTGTTCAGCTGTTCCAGTTTGGAGCGTTTAGGTTTATCATGCATTTTACTTTCTGGATTTTTATTTATTTTTTAATTTTTGAAAGAAATGTAAGATATTTTCATTCAACTTAGTACCCAGTGATTTTTTTGAGTACCCAGTGATTGCTAATAAGAAAAGTCTTTACAAGTACATGGGTTTCCTTGTTTAACTGTGTAATGGATCAATAAATCTACATCTTCTTGCATGTTCCCTTCCACCATCGTTTATGAGCAGTATTTACCTTTTCCTTTTGCCTTGATAATTTTCTAAAAGAACCTCGCTCTTGTCTCCATATTGAATCCATAAGCATTTGGACCTTAGTCTCCAATTAATCTCTTTAGCTTGCCAGCCTTTTCCTCGTGCAATTGTCTTCTCCGTATTTTCTTCTTTGACACTTCTTTTCTTGGTTCCTTTTTTTATTAGATAAACGATTTTATTAATAACAGAAAAATATCCTGTATACAAGCAAGCAGTACACCAAATAGTAGCGAATTTACAACCTAATGTGATTCTCCATGAAAGACACCCTGTCTTCTACATAAATTGGAACCTCACGGCGTGCATAAAAGACACTAGAAAAGAGAGTTCGTTCTTCAAATGTACATTGTCATTCTCTATCCTCTCGAATGCTCTCTTATTTCATTCCATGCTCAGTTTATCTTTCAACGCGTCTAGGTTCGAGAGCCATATTGTCTTATTTCTTCTTTACTCTCCTGTGATTGTTTTCTCCACTTAGTGCCTTCATTTTCCTTGCTAGAATTTGGTCAAGTTTTTCTCGACCTGCACTAAAAATACTCAAGTTGTATGTATAATTCAACTCGGGACACATAAAGGACACTTGTCTTCACTCATTTCTCACGTGCCTCAGAAATTTACAAATGTTTCTTTCTTTGATGTTGGTCTATGATCAGCATTGAACCATTGCCGATTTCGTTGAGCTTCTAAATTCCCTTGCACTGTAGTTTACAATTTTCTATTTATCCTTAGTCAATCATCATATTTCTTTTCAGAAATAGATTTAATAAATCTAGTTGTCACAGCACACATTCATGTGAAGCCTAATGAACTTGGGTATAATGACAATACGATACAATTATTTCATACTTGTGTGCTAGTTTCTTGGGGGAGTGTCTTGTAAATTTGGTTATAATGACATTATAATGATATGTGCTCTTTTATCAAATCAATAGGATTACATAAAGGAAAGTGATAATCTTGTCTCACTTCATGATCAAATTCGTGATTGCGACATGATTCTATCACAGATGGAGACTCTTCTCAGTGGATTTCAGGTACTCTCCATCAATATCATGTTAAACTGGATGACAATTTTTTTCCTGCTTAAGAAAATCAGCTATGATTGAGGCTTCTAACTTTGTTTGTTCCGGAGATGATATGATTGATAAGTGGTAAAAGTAGGTCGACTTGTCACCGTTAGTAATATTGTGGTTTTATTTTGGGGTAAAATCACTATCAGGATTTCTCTGTCTCTGCCTTCCCTCACCATACAAAGAAGAAAATGGAAGAAATTAAAGAAATACTACATAACATCTTAAAAGTGAATTTGCCTGTATGTTTTGTCATCAAGACTTGATATTCACTGTTTTATCTGCCAGGCAGAGATAGGTTCTATAAGTTTGGATATCAAAATTCTCCAAGAGAAGTCTATGGATATGGGACTGAGGCTTAAGAATCGCAAGGTATTATTGTTAATGGATGGACCTTCCTTTACTGTTTATAGTTTAATATTGGGCTTCCTTTATTTGGTTTCATGTAAGTTACATCTGTAGATTATTTGCTACCTTCTAATTCTGAAGCAATGTTGATACTGACGGCTATTGTCGGAATGTATTTTAATGTTCATATGTGAAATTATCAGTCTCAATGAATTAAGTATACTAACTGTATTTCATATGTGAAGGTTATTATTTGGTCCGAATGTGTGGTATTGGCCATTTTCTTTATCTTATACATTTCTGCTATCTTACTTTTTACATTACTTTCTGTAGAAGACCTTATGAGTAAATCAGTCGTGGATGGTGGGCTCTTTCACTAAAAGTCTGTCTAAATCTCATCCCCCCCTCACACACACAAGTTTTGTCTATATATTTTCTCAAAAGGTTTCAACACCACCAAAGAAACAGGAAAATTTCTTGGTAGATTATCCTTATCCAATTAACAGAATTGTCATCTCTTATTACTTATAGTACATTTTGGTAGTGATCATTGCCACCTGGAGATTCATAGTTTAAAGACAATGAATAGAAGAAAACATATATTCTTTTTGCTGTCGCTGTTGTCATCTTCGTAGTTGTGGCTACTGTTACGTGCTTGGATCAGAGCATGTGTCCTTTCAAATTTGCTGAATACTATTTACCATTTTTATCTGATATTGATTTGATTTCATGAACTTCTGAAAGACTCACCAAATTAGCTGTTCACAGTTATGCAATAATTTACTGGGAATTTCAATTTAATTTCAGTCTTAAGAATAGAACCATCCCTTTATTAGCTTTTTGGTGCAGACTTTCTTTTGTACATGATATGCATGATATCATTTGTCTGGTCGGTTCCTTGCACTTTTTGTAAAGCTTCTTCAGCACAACCGTAGTGCTGTAGGCAATTCCAATAAAAGGTTTTAACACTTATCAATAAAATTTTCCAATTTAATCTCGTAGACACTTCACTTCTTTATGTTTTTCATGATGTACCTCTTCTTAGACTTATTAGATGGATGTTAGTGCAAATTGGTTATGCTGTGGCTCCAGTATACTTGATATGACAACCATATGTGAGTCTTGGTGTTTGAGGTAGGAAGATACTTTCCGATGTCAGTAGTGTACTTGCTAAATGGTTATGTTATTTTGCAGGTGGCAGAGTCAAAGCTGGCAAAGTTTGTTGAAGATATTATTGTTCCTCCAAGGATGATAGACATAATTGTTGATGAAGAGGTGCTTTTGGCTCCTTGGTTTGTTTGTTCCTCATATTTATTCTTACATTGTATCCTATAGCTATTCCAAGAAGAATAACAATGAGGGAAAATGGCAAATTTGAAGTTCAAGTAGAGGAATAAAGGGGTGAATGGGTTGCCATAGTCTTTCATATGATTTTGAGGACAATGACGTGACATGTTGGGGTGATTGACTGTAGTATCTTGGTTAATTCATTTGTTTCAAGTGATTATTGATTTAACTTTTAAGGTTTACATGGCACTGCTAAATAATTTAGTAAATTACAATAGAAAACTCATCTTCTTGGTTGTAGTCTTTGTAGACTGTTAAACACTGGATTTTCTCGCTTCTTTCTTTTTTTCCATCATTTCTCTCTCCTGGCATACGAGTCTATGATAAAACACTGTTCTTTCTGGTAGTTGACTGTTAACGTGGACAAACTTTCTCACTTCTTCTTTTGTTTTTCCCTCCTTTTTTGGTCTTTGCTTTGCTGGTATTACATTACTACATTTGATAATGGGGCTTTGTTTGGAAAGTTTCTTCTAGTTGATCATCAGCTCTTCTCAAAAAATAAAAATAATAACCATCAGCTCTTCTGAACCATGGAAAATATAATACATTAGATCTTTTTCTTTCTCTGTATTACATCATTCTTTCAGATGTTTAATCTTCAAAAAATGCATATTTGAAAGCATTGTTCACTAATGGCTTCTAACCTTTCATGCAACATTAAATCAAATGTTTATAGGTTAATGAGGAATACATGAGGACCCTTGAGATTTTGAGTAAAAAACTGAAGTGTGCAGATGCAGATCCCACAGTTAAAACATCAAAAGCTCTGAAAGATGTGCAGCCTGAGCTAGAAAAACTTCGGCAGAAAGCAGTCTCCAAGGTACGTATATGCCGAGTAGTCTAGTGTATGCCGAGTTTCCAAGGTATGTAATGCGGAGTGCAAGGCTAGTCTCTTTGGGGATATCGAATAAAATTGGTACTGTATGAGAACCGATAAGATTAGCATGTCCCATGCGCAAGGATGTCAGTCAAATCGAGATATGTCTGACTTTTTTTCAATTAAAAAAAAAGGCGTGCTAGGTTACAGTGGCAGCCAATTCAACCAATAAGCCAAGAAAACAAGCTGTACAAAAGTGAAAACTGTATCATCACTCATGAAAAATAGGTTATTATCTCAGTACCCAAAAGATTGTACTAAAGGAGAAAAATGTTACCGTTTTTACCCCATAGAGATATTGAATGGAAAGGGTTTTTTGTGTTTCCCACCATAATTTTGAAAATGAATGTTTAAATGCCCTTCAAAAGTAAGTTAATAGATCTGAAACATTAAATTAAAAAAACATCCAGGTAAGCAACCAAGCCAATCTCAGGCAGCAGTAAGTTAATATATCCGACACATTAAATTAAAAAAAATCCAGGTAAGCAACCAAGCCAATCTCAGGCAGCAATAACATCTTTAGTTCTCATCTTTTTGCTTCACTTCCTGCTCTTGCTCAACCACTGTGTCTTTGCTGGACCTCACCCTATAAACATTTTTACTCCACTTAAATTTCTCCGTGTTTCCTGGATTCTTTCCAGTCTGCATCTTATCTCTCATTCAATCTGCTCCGTCCATAACACTTATTCTTATCTGGAGATCGCTCTCCACTCTCTGAGTAATATCTGTGCTTTCATTTTTCCTGTGCCTTCTTTTCTGAGGATCCTTCTTTTACTGTTCAATGAGTATTCTCCCAATTTAACTACAAACTTCGTATATATATCAAAATTTGAAACATTTGACCATTATATTCTGAGTATCCTTCTTTCACTGTACAATGGATTACCCTCCAATTCAATTCTACAGGTTATTATTATTATCAAAATTTGAAACATTTTTGCATCGTATTCTGAATTTGCATCAGCCATAGTTGCGTGTAATTTTCATTGCTACCTTCTGTCTATGTGAACCTCCTTGTCTTGCTCAGTCTCTCAAACACTTTTCTCTACATTTCTTAACTGGAAAAAGGAAATAAACTTGTACCTTCTAGGATTTTGATGCCTCAAATTCACACTGTTCTTTTTAATGCACTCGCCACTCCACGACAAAGATGTGCCCTCATAGGGTGATAAATGATGTCTAATTATTGTTTTTACTTAATGCATGTGCTTGTTCTTAGGGGGTTTGACTCGTAATTGGCTTACCAATAAGAAGAGTCTTAGATAAGCAAGAATATTTTTTGTCAGTTGTCACATCTAATCCACTTTCTTGTTCCTCTTTTAGGTGTTTGATTTCATGGTTCAGAAGCTATACGCTTTAAGGAAACCCAAAACTAATATCCAGATCCTTCAGCAGAGTGTCCTCCTAAAATATAAGTGAGTTGCATCTTCTTTTGGTTTCTATCATACTCCCTTCGTTTCAATTTGTTTGTCTGGTTTTGACCTGGTGCTAAGTTTAAGAAAGTAAAGAGGACTTTTGAATCTTGTGTCTTAAATTAAAAATATGTGGAGTGTACCAAAATGCCCTTGAATCTTGTAGTCTTAAACATGCAATGTGGAAAACTGGAATTAAAGAGTTGCCAAAAAAGGAAAGTGACATTCTTTTCGAACGGACTAGAAAGGAAAGTAAGACAAAAAATTTGAAACGGAGGGAGTCTATTTGTATTTCTCATTCCTTTCTTCCTGACTACTGATGACTAGCTAGTTTGTTTGTTCACAACGTATTTCCTTCTCTCCCATTTACCTGAATGAAAGCATCCAAGAAGAACCATTGATATAAATTATCCCACTAAACATATCGTAGATAGCAACATTTTTTGTTTGGTTTTTAGCTGTGGCATACACAAGAGTTTTCGTGAGCGGTATCAACGTTTGAAGAAGTGAAGAAATCAATAAATCACTATAATAACAAGCAGTGTCATTTTTCATATTTATACCCAATATTTTAGTTTGCTTATATATCTAGTAAATTTTTTTGACCAAGCAATTGTCCAGTGACACTGGGCAAGGTACATGTGCCACTGGTTTTTAGTGCCCCTAACTGCAGTACTGTTTTGTTTAGCTACTATATTGTTGTCAGCTGTTAGGACGTTGGAGAATCTTTAAACAGATTTACCTTTTACATAAAAATACCGATGAAATTTTGGCACTTCAAGAAGCTTCTTTTGTTCCTTTTGCTTACCTGTCCGTTAAAAAGGTATCTTCAAAAAACAGACATGGTTGAAGAGTTGCAGTTTTTTGAGTACTGAAAATTAAGGAGTGTTTTGTGTGTGGAAGAAGAATAAAGGTGCTTCATTGTTATTCTCCATAGATTCTTTTTGAAGAACTTGAAATAGCTGTTTGGAAAAAAACTTAAACAAACAGGTTTTTCCTTTTTAAAACAAACAAGTTCTTAAAAAACTTCGAATAAATAAACAAAATATGTAGAAACAAAGCCAAATTTATGTGCTATCCTGGTGTTTTGGGGGGCAATACCTTTTATTGCTATTGTGGTCCACTTAAATGATATCAAGCAGGACGAGTTCTTCTTAAGAGGTCCATAACTTAAAATTATGATGATCATCAGCTTTAATGCTTCCTTCTAATTTCTTTTCACCTTTCAATTTCCTGGATTTATCCAAACATGCAATTGAAGGTATTTTTGCAATTATTTCGCAGGTACATTCTTTCATTTCTCAAGGAGCATGGGAAGGAGGTGTATCTTGAGGTTCGAGCTGCATATATTGACACAATGAACAAGGTTAAGTTTTACTTTATTTATTCATTTTGAATAATTTTGCTAGCTTAGATGTTTGATGGATCGATAGTAAAGATTTTGACTTCTTAGATGTGTAACTCATTGAGATCGATGTGGTAGCTCTTGACGTGCAAGTTCGAAAGAGGATTTATATTCTTAAGGTCCATGAGTGCTTAACTTGACTGTTCCTTTGGTGCCCATCCTTCAAGATTTAAATTTTTTGTGTATGAGTTCTAAATGTTTTTCCGTGTTGTATGGAAGACGGTAAAACACCTTATATCTCTCGAGAAAAGACATGACTACATGACTTAATTTGGTGTTTTGCCTAATGTTTGGTATGCCTTAGTCTAATCAGTCTTAAGCTATTGTCATAGATCTGGGTTGCCCCAACTTATTGTTATAATTAGTATTGTAGCTTCTCTTTCATCTTGTAAGCTCTAGAGAATGTTATCAATCACAGTGATCACATGTACAGGTGATAACAGCCTTAATATGCTTTGGCTAACAAGAGATTGTGCTCTTTCATTTCATTTTTGGTGTAAAGAAAGTCATGTAGAGGACACAGAATTTTTGGTTGACATGTTATTCTTTTGTAATTATAAGGTAGATCAACTGATCTATCCTACCCTTTACCTATGGCATTCATTGCTTTGGTGCTTTTATCAATATATATACTGTTACTAATCTCAAAAAAAGAGGTTGTGCTCTTTCATGAATACTAAAGCAAAAATTTGTGTCCCAGGTTCTAAGTGCACAGTTCCGCGCTTATATTCAAGCTTTAGAAAAGCTTCAGTTGGATATAGCAACATCTAATGATCTGATAGGTGTTGAGACCAGAAGCACAGGTCTTTTTTCGAGAGGAAGAGAACCATTGAAGAACAGGTCTGCAGTTTTTGCTCTTGGAGAAAGGATAAACATTCTCAAGGTTTTCATCTTCTTTCTTTGAGCCTTGATCTTATGACCAAAAAGATTGTCTCTGTATAAATCTGCAGAGTCCAGAGATTACGACTTTTGTGCATCATTGAATGTTAGTGCTTGTTTAAGTGTAAACGTATCTGTAAGTTTCACTCTGGTAGAATTACTTTTTAGTTTGAAGATGACTTTGATTTAGGGCGTTTGGAGGATGCATTGCTTGATGAGTGGAATGAATATCTATGACTACTTACTAATTCATCAGAACTAGCTTCAGATGTGTATGGTCTTAGCATTTTTATATAGCAGATACTTAATGGAGATAACATGAAGTCTCTTTTCTATAAATCATAAGTATTCAAGGATGATGTGCAAGTGAAGGAACCTATCTAATGCTAAAAATCATATATTATGTGCTGCTTTCATTCTTGCGTTTTTTTTATTCTGTAGACTGCCATTTTTTTTCCTTCAAAAATTGCTTATAAAAAATGTCATATTTTCAAGTACTCCTATTACTTTTTCTTGTTAAGGAGAAAGTTCTCTTTGAAATGTTCTATGAAGACTAAGGCAAATGTTTCTCCAAGAACCATATGAGTTGCATCTGGGTTCTTTTTTTTAATTTTTTTTTTTTATCTGGTTCATTCCATGTCACATTTCTATGCAACCTTTAGCCTGGGTTGAACCTGTATGGGTAGATCATTTAATACCTGCTTCACTGACCTATTTTCAATCTATTGGTCCAAGTATAAAGACGATTGAATGGATGCAACATATTATGTAAGAACTTGCTATATAATTTCATAAAGACCTGGAGCTACCAGATTTCAATATATTAGCCATGGGAGCCATTCTAAAAAAGGAGAGATCAGCACTACTTGGTGAAATAAGGCTCTTTTAGAATCAATTTGCAGCCATCTGCTAGAGGTTGTGACAATCCAAATAATCCCATTATATCAAGGCCTTTTCTTGTGTTGCGCAAAGACCACTACTTATGCTCAGCTAGCGCTAGAAATACTACAAATAAAAGTGGTTGAATCAACTATATACTTATTCGATTTTCTATCAACTCTTGATCTGGTCTGATCCCCACCCCATTCATAGGAGATACACGAAATGTTGCAGCTATGTTCATGATGATTAGATGAAAGTATTTATGGCATATACTTTCCACTGTGTTCAGGAGATTGATGAACCTCCATTAATTCCACATATTGCTGAAGCCAGCTCAAAAAAATATCCATATGAGGTCCTTTTCAGGAGTTTGCACAAGCTGCTCATGGATACTGCTTCTTCTGAGTAATCTACGATACTCTATTTTTTAATACCATGCCTGATTTGTAATTCACTTTGAAACAGTACAGCTTTCCTAATGGCAGAGTGGTGGCTTTCCTTGTTAAATATGTATTAATATGCTTTTTCCTTTTATTTGATTAGGTACCTTTTCTGTGATGATTTCTTTGGAGAACAGACCATGTTTCATGATATTTTTGCTGGTATGGGAAGTAATGAGTTTGAGTAGACATTTCCTTATGTACCTTGCTGCAGATAAACATCATGATTGTGCTTCTTAAAGTATTTATTGGTAAATAAAAATCAGATTTCAAAAGTATCTTGACAACTCCAGATCAACCTGCTTAACAGAAATTGTATATGCAGTTCCTAGGACTATCAACCTAATCTCATGTTGCTTTTAATTCGTTAAATTAAGTAGAGATCTCCTTCTCTCAATCTGTATTATGACAATTCTCAAACACCTACAGTACATGCTGAAATATAAAAAGGGCAGCCCAGTGCACTAAAGCTCCTTCACACATGCTGAAATATGCAAATATTAATATTGATAGGAATAATGCAAATTTTTGGATTTTCAATGAGATTAATGATTAACATTTGTGTGATATCAGGCCCGTTTTCAGTAATTGATGAGCATTTCGGTACAATTCTTCCTAATAGTTTTGATGCAATTGGCTTAATGCTCATGATTCGCATCATACACCAGCACCAGGTATATCCCTAAACTTCTGTTCTGGTATTACCTTTCAAAGCAAACACAGCTAGTATTAAAATCCTATAAGAGGAAGTTTGCCTATGGGTAAAGTTCCAAGATTCACTTGACCACGGTTATCCAACAACAAAAAAAACTGGAGAAAAAGGGGTGTACAGGAGAAGAACAGAAGAAATCTGATTAGGTTTTACAACATTGTTGATTCAAATCCGTCTTAAACACAACAGACACATGCCATTGTTTTGCGAAAAATTTGCAGAAAATACAGTAGGGAAACTAGATCTTTCTAATAACTCTAGTAAATGTTTGGCAGCAACTTCGAAAAGCAAGGATTACTGGTCTATTTTACTAAGTCAAACTTGCTCTAGTTTTTCATTATTTTTGGCGTCTGAAGTATTGCATGCTGCAAAACTTGGGAGACACTAAAAGACTCTAAACTATAGACAAAAAGATATCCAAAATACCCTTACGAATTGCTAAAATGACAACTAGTACATTAGATTTTTCAAACATGTTCAAGTTAAAACAATCTTATCCACTTGAGCTTTAAGTTCATATCACTGTTGCACATATCATCTTCTTCATACTAGTTAGTCATATTCATACATACTGCTAAAGAAATTTGATTATTGGAATTCAAAGTATTTCAATGAAGTTTTAGTTTTTAGCTCAAAAGAAAACATAATAATAATTGAAGCGTACTGAGGTAAAAATGCTTCACGACTGGGGAAAATCTCAAAGATAAAAGAATTTGATTATAGAAGTATAATCTTTTAAAGCTTATAGAAGTATTTGATTATTAGAAAATTCATTGAGGAATCATGTGTTTAATGAACATGTGTGATTTGTCCAATAGCATGCCAGATTTTGTTTATGAACTTGATATCAAATGTATTGTTATGGCCCTTAATTATTGCTGGAATCTTTTCTTATCTAAGGACTGCTTTTATTTCCCAGCTTGTAATGTCCAGGCGCCGAATTCCATGCCTGGATTCATACTTAGACAAGGTACGTATCATCTAATTCACTTTACCACCAAGTCACCAGCATCAATGACAAATATCCATGTTCCTGCCTTTTGCACATGCATGTGAGCTATTTGTGTACAAGTGAACTTAAAGGACTTGGCAGCTGTAAATTTCACTAGATACTTAATTCACCTGTTGCCTTATAATGTATGTCCTTGTGTATTTCCCCATTTGTTGCTACTGTGATGTGGAAAAAGGACAATTGCACAAGCATAACTAGGGCATGCAGGGTTTCCTGTTCTGAAAGTATATAATATTATTAATTTGGGATATAAATTTTCATCTTGGGATTCATGATGTTTGGCTGGACTACATCACATCAGCAAAAAGAGAAAATTAAACAGCTTGCTAATAGAATATGTTCAGGTGACCATTTCAAAATGAGAAATAAGGAATTAAGATTCATAATTATAGAAAGTTCAACAAAGGTGAATATAAATGTAACACAACTCCTTAAGGTCTTTAGAAAGTTCAACATGATGATAACACTAAAACCAAAATAAAATAAAAAATAAAATGTTTTCTTGTAGTTATCTTTCCTTTATGATGGACTGCTTTCTACTTTTGTCTTTATGAATCTTGGCAGGTCAATATTGCTTTATGGCCACGGTTCAAGATGGTCTTTGACTTGCACCTCCACAGCCTGCGAAATGCCAATATCAGGACTCTCTGGGAAGATGATGTTCACCCACATTATGTCATAAGGCGCTATGCTGAGTTTTCTGCCTCCCTTATTCACCTTAATGTAGAATACAAAGATGGCCAGGTTGGAGAATGTGAAGGTCCACTCTTTACTTTGTGGTTTACTTTCACCAGACTGGCTTTCATACTTGCTGCTAACTTTTGTAGCTTGAACTGAATCTGGAGAGACTCAGAATGGCTGTTGATGACTTGCTTGTCAAGCTATCACAAATGTTCGCTAAACAAAAGTTGCAAACAGTATTCCTTATAAACAACTATGACATGATAATATCGGTTCTGAAGGTAAGAAATTACTATAGTTTTCTATTCTCTGATAAACAATAAATGAATCATGAAAAGTGCAAGTCATTGCCGTGGATTTATATGGGTAATACTCATATGCTAGTTGGATAAATGTCCAACGAAAGAAAGATGAATTATAAAGGAAAATGGGGGTCTATCTGACAATTTCCCTTGTCACCTTGTCTGTCTAATGAAAAGAGATACGGAAGTCATGATTCCTGTTCTTATTACATTGCAAATCTGGATAGTGGCACTGATTACTTTACTCCGAAATTTAGCAAACCATTAACTGTAAGCGTAACAATATTGACTGTTTCCTATCTAAACATTTGACGCCATTGTTAGCAGATTTTATACAAGTTAGAAGTCTAAATTATACTAACATTTAATACTAGTGAATTTAGAACACCAAATAATCTTTCATTTGCTTCCAGGAAGCTGGTCCAGATGGTGGGAAAATCCAGCAGCACTTTGAGGAGCTTCTAAAGAATAACACAGCCATATTCGTGGTGAGCACACTTTTCAAGTCTTGCATTCCAAGAATGTTGAATTGATTATAGTTATGTTTCTCTGACAAACACCAAGCCCACTTTTTCTATTATTGCTGGACTGTGAGTTTCAGTTAGAACGAACCAATAAAACTAAGTTCATCTATATTTTTTGTGAGTGCTTGATTTCAAGAGGAATATTTGGTGTTGATTGCACCCCAAATAGTGGATGCCTTTTCCTAGATGAGTTTTCTTATTGCGGATGTAATAAGTAGGATTTGTAATCAACGTTAAATTAACATCCGTAGGAGAGCTCTTGAATGATATTCAACTCTCTTCTTGATTGTACAAATATTCCAGTATTTTTAACAACTATAAACTGCAGTTGAACGGTTTGTTCTTATATTCAATTTTATTGCAGGAAGAATTGCTATTGGAGCATTTTAATGATCTCATCAAGTTTGTAAAGACGAGAGGGTGTAAGTGTTAATGCTATGCATGTCAGTTTATCTCAAACCTTCTGAAATGCCCTGATTATTATCTTATTGCAGCTGAGGATCCAAGTACTGGCACTGAAAGACCTATAACTATTGCTGAAGTTGAGCCGATTGTAAAGGACTTTGCAAGCAGATGGAAAGCTGCCATTGAGCTTATGCACAATGATGTGATTACTTCTTTCAGCAATTTCCTGTGTGGTATGGACATTCTAAGAGCTGCATTAACTCAACTTCTTCTCTATTATACAAGGCTTTCAGATTGTATAAAGAGGATAAATGGTGGGTCTACCTTGAACAAGGATCTTGTTTCAATTTCATCGATAATGTATGAGATCAGAAAATACTCGAGGACTTTCTAGGACATTTTTCTCTTTTCGTGTCCCTATTACAGTCTCTTGAATTTGTATTTTTTACGTATAAAAGCATTTCAATTGAACATCTCATTGTTATTCACGTTTTGTAAGATTGTATGTGTTTCAATGACATTTTCTGCAACTTATTAATGTGTGTAATAATCCATATAATATATTTATAATTCGGGCTTTCACTTTCAGCCCAATGGTAATCACTTTTACGGCAACTATTTGTAAACAATCCGCAATTTCAAAACTAGTCACTTTTTTTTTTTTTTTATGTGAAAATGTGTAGTTTTTCCGCTTGACCAGATAAGCTGAGATAAATTTTTATTTTAAATTTTTAACTTTAATTTTTTTGAAAGGTTTTGGGTGAAGAGCTTGGTATTTAATCTAGGAATTAATTTTCCTCAAAGGTGGCGTATTTCTACTTGCTCTAATTGAGATATAACTAATAAAAAAAATCCAATTAAGCATCGTAATTTATTTCAAAATTATTATTCATTCCTAGGACGTTAGGGTACAACCAATCACGAAACCATAGAAAGAGCTTTAAAAATGACCTTTTTTGACAATGTATTTACCCTTTGTTTGGGTCAGCTTTTGATTATTTTGCTTTTAAAAAAAAGTCAAAAAACTTTCAAAATAATCAAAACCTTCTCCCTTTTTTTAATGTTTATTATAGTTAATATTTGTATCATTATTCATAATTGAAATAAAATAGTGAAAATATGATTTTGTCAAAAATGGACTCCTTTAACAAAAGTAAAAAATTCTAACAACATTTCTAAAGATCTTCCTACTCTTAATGTTAGTATAGATAAATAGATAAAAGATATAAATAAACATATATTTTTAGTTTGGGGTATTATAATAATTTAACATTTAAGCTAAGGAGTTGCTTTTCACTTCCAACTTTGTTTTTAAAATCAACCCCCTCCCCTCCTCCCTCCCTCAACTTTGAACAATAATCATATTTCACCATTTTATCCTAATTAAATCTTTCAAATGCCTATTATACCGTTTTATTATCAACTTTGTTTTTTACCTTTTTAAAATTTATGATTTTTTTTTAATTATGTACGAAAAAAGTGAGAAATACTAATAATTTAACTATATAAGTTAATGATTAGGGTTGCTTATCAGACAGACCGAGCGGATAATTTCGCTTAACGGTTTGACATCGGATATCGAATTTTAAATTTACTAATCCGCTAGCCAATCTATAAGATATCGGTTGGTTTGGTAATAAATTTACAATTATCGGACGGTTATTAGGCGGTGTATCGACTAACCTCTAATTTCTATGTTAACTTTTTTTCAATGAACACACCTTAGAAAAAGGATGACTTTTAAGCAGTAACAAGATCAAATGGATAAATTGAGTCAGATTTTTAACTGATTGTCCCATTTTTCCATTGTCCATCAGAAGCTTCTTTGCTACTGACTCGATAAATTGTTGCATACTTTTCATGTATATATCCTCAGTGCTTTTCTGAGCTGAGTTTGCTGACTTGATCTCTATTCTTTAAAGAAAAATAGATAATTATAGAAAATAAATAGATTTTCATGGCTTTACGGCTTTAGCCTTTAGGAGTTAGGACTAATAAAAGAAAAATATATAATTACTCTTATAATGGTAAAATATTAAATGAAGCTAATATACGAAGAATAAAATGCAAGTATGGTAACTCTTAACGGGTTAAAGGTTTACCTGATAAGAAAATTGAATAATCCATCCCTACATCAATAAGTCATTAATTATAAATTTTAATCCGTTCCCCAATAGTTTATTTGATAACCCAATACCAAAAGCCAATAAGTCAATTTTGCGGTTAACTTATCGGTTACGGTTCGATTTTGAACACCCCTACTAATGATGCTTTATAATGAAGTAAATTAGCATAATGAAAAATTAATTTTATTAATAATAATCAATACTCTAATATTCATTTATACAACTGAAAATAGTAGAGGATACAAACCAATTAATTTAATTAAGGTAAATTTTTTTAAATATTGTATTTATTTAGATTTTAAATTACTTTAAACTATAATTTATGTAATACTCCACCAATACCAATCATAACTTGTTTATTTTTATAGACAATAAAGAATACCCTACAATTTTTTTATTTGACCCTCATTTTATTAATTTACTTGCCCAATTTATGAAATAAAAAAAATACATTTTTATTTATTTATGCCCTCAGTATTAATGTAATTGCATAGAGTGTAGTAGTCAAATTTAAAGTTTCAAAACATTCTTATTAATAATGTTAGTTTAGTAAAATACGCATCTAATTATGGGGTGTCGTATCATATAAGGCAAGTAATATAAAATGCATGGAATAAAAGAGTGGAGCAAGTCATACGCATACTACATTTATACATATTCACACGCTTAATACATATTTATTATTATACTAGTAAATTTGACCGCGCTTCGCGCGGTGCGATTACTCATTTTAATTAATTCATTATTAATTTAAAAATTGATTTACTGCTATAGTTATTATAAATTATAATGTTGATTGTTTTGAAAAATCTTAAAATGATATATATATTGTTAATTTTTAACATGTCAGCTTTCATATAAAGTGTGGCTTGCTACTGTAACACCCTAGAAATTTTTTGAGCTAAGACTTGAACCATCCTTCGTTGAGAGTAGGATTTTACTGAGGAATTAAAATTTCTTAAGTGTTAAGTTCACTAGATGTAGCACCTTGAGTTCGGAAAAGAACTAAATTGGAAATAGCAAAATCTGAAATTTTGCAAGTTATGAGTTTTGGGTCAACTTGAAATGATCTTAACTCCTAGCACATGATGAGTTAGATGTGCTACAAGATACCATAGGAAAGACCTTTGAATTATCTTTCCAACGCCGCCGAGTTAGCTAAGTTTCGAGTTCGGATGAGTGAGATATGACCTTTTGAAGTTAGGTTGTCCAGTTAAGGAAAGTTAGTCGAAAATAGTGAGGGGTATTTTGGTCTTTTCCTTACCCAATCAGATTTAATTCATTTTTAGTAATATTTTAGGGGTCTAATATGATTAGGTTCAGTTTTATAATCCTAGTTTACACCTAGGGTTTTAGTTGAGAATTAAAGAAGAGAAAAGAAGAAGAGAGAAGAGGAGAAAAGAGAAAGGATCGAAATGTTCGTCGAAATTCTTGAGAGTTGTTGCGGATTGTCGCCATGGGTTTGATCCCTAAGAGGTATGTAAGCTTCCATAGTGTTGGGTTCTTTCACCCACACGCCAATCATGATTTATTCAGCGTAATTTCGTTCTTGAAATTTAAAGATTAGAGTTCTTGATAAGTGTTCTTGAAGTTTCATTAAGTTTTGATGTAAGATTCTACTTGGGTCAAATTCAAACGACCCTATCTCTTAGAATATAAAGAGTTACGTGAGCCAAAACCTATCCAATTAAAGGTATTTGAATCTACTTTCCAACGCCACCAATTTCGCGTCAATCCAATTTCTAAGTAAAAAGTTATGACTATTTTAGTAACCTATACAGTGTTGTTACGAATTCGCCGACGGAAAATTATTAAAAAGAGTCGTTTTTGTCTTTTTACCTCCAAAAAAACCACAAACGAATTTCTTGACTAATAAAAGGCTCAAAACAATCAGATTTTCATCTTCACTAATGAAAATCATAATTCTTGGCCATAGAGATTTCAAGAAACTAATTCAAGAATCTCAAGAAAAGTTTTCTTGATTGTTTACCTTCAAACTAGGGTTTCAAGGCTTCTAATCAAGTTCTTCTTCAAGATTCTTAAAGATTCTTGATCTTCAAGAATCTTGTTCTTCTAGGTATGCAAGGCTATCATAGTATTGGACTAGTTCGTCCTCACGCCCTACATCTACTTTCAGATCAGAAAAAGAGTAATCTAGGATACTTTCCCTAGATTTGAGTATTCTTGAGATAAGTTGATTTTGAGTTCTTGAATTCATGTTTCTTTTAAAAGTTATATTCCTAATTATCGAATAGCTATATTGTTATTGAGATCCTTCATATCATGAATCATAACTCTTGAATTCATAATTCACATTTAAGAAAGAGTTAAGGGTAGAGTTCAAGAAAGCCTTTGAGTTCAATTGTGAATCCTTAAGATCAACTATCGATTTGAACTAAGTTTTGAGAAAGTAATTCAGAGAGAATGAGAAGGGTCGTATACCTGAGTTCCTTATTGATATTTTGACCCTTGAGTCAAGTCGTTCATGCCCATAACTTCCGCATGAACTCCATCAATTTAGTATCTTTGAAAGGAGTAGTATCTTCAAGTTCTAAGCCTTTAAGTGTTGAGTTCCTAATCCCTTTTGAGAAGTATCTTTGAGTCCTTGATTTGAATATTTCACGCTCATAATTCCGCATGAACATTATAAGTCGAACAGTCTTGAGATGAGAAGTATCTTTGAGTCATTGAGTTGAGTAGTTCATGCTCATAATTCCGCATGAACTTTGAGTTGAGCATTCTTGAAATGAGTAGGATCATTGAAGTTCTTGAGTTCCAAGTATTTGAGTTCTATCTATGGTTATTGAAAATCTTGCATTGAGTAGTTCATGTCCATAATTCGGCATGAACCATATTTTAAGAAGTCTTTTACAAACGTTTTTACTTTGTTTTAAGACTTAAGTATTAAGTTCAGTAAAGAGTAAAGTTGAAGTTCTTTTCTTCAAAAAGTATATGGGGACTATGTATTCAAAGAGATTTAAAATGTTTTCACATTTAAATAAGAACGGAAACTGAGATTTCCAAAGAGTCTTCGGGCTAGTTTTTAGAAAATACTATCACTTTCTAAATGAAGCAAGAGCGGAAACTGAGATTTCCAAGATAGCCTTTGAGCTAAGTTTTGAGCAATTATCTCAAATCACAGAAAGAAATATGTTTTAAACATAAAGAGCTAGTATCATATTTTGGGAGTAGTATTGAGCACCGAATTGGGGGCGAGCATGAGTTCAGATAACTCACGTTTCCATAAAACCATGTAGCCACCATGGGTAGAAAAGAGTCATACTTTTTAGATGGACCTTTTTCACAATAGACTAGTAGATCCACTTAGTAGTTCAGGTCATATGCTGATGGCAAGGTATAGGATGGTCCTTGGCAGCGTGAGGTAAAATGTTGTATCATCACTATAGCTCTTAATTAAGTGATAGTTGTCGGTTAGAGAAACTCCCACAAAAATTATATTATTTTCTTATATGAGAAAAATTGAGTTTGTTATTGCATTTTCTTTAACGAACTAAGTTGTTTTACTGTTTTATAAAGCTTTCCATATATTGTATGTGTATTGTTGCTTTATATTAAGCTGAGTATCCAGAGTTGAGTATCCAAAGTTGAGTATCTTATCCTTGAGTACCTCTGAGTTGAGTAAGTTTGAGTAGTTTTGAGTAGTTTTGAGTATTCCTTGAGTTGAGTAAGATTGAAAAGAGGTAAGTATGTTTCCTTCTTATCAAGTTTCAAGCTTATGTTATATTTTAGAATTCCTCTTACATGCTCGTACATTCCACGTACTGAGCTATTTGGCCTGTATCTTCTCATGATGCAGACACATGTATTCAGGATCATCAACAGGAGCTTCGTTGATACATCCGAGAGTTCTAGTTAGCTATGGTGAGCCTCTTTACTTCCGGAGGATTTAATTTACTTTTCAGTTCAGTCAGGATGCCATGGGTCTTGTCCCGACTTCCATCGTTATCAGTAGAGGCTTCATAGATAGTCAATATAGTTGAGAAGTTTGTATCATTTATTTTATTAAATGTTTTAAAGACTTAATTGCCTATTTTATGGCGAGTTGAATAAGTTATTTTATTCAGAGTTTCTTATTTTTGAGTCAAAGTTTTGTAATTGAGTTTCATGAATTTTTATTCTGTTTTAAGCTTTGTATGCTTGAGTTTGTCTTCCGCTTGTAGTCAGCCAGGATGAGGATTTGCTTGGGGACCAGCAATGGTTCTCGAGTGCCGGTCACATCCAGGGTGTAGGCTCGGATCGTGACAGCTACAATATTAAATTCTATTTGGTAGGAGAAAGAAAAAAAACTATTAGGTAAATAGATGAGTCAAAAATATTAAAATACTTGTGATTTATGAATGATAGTGATTTATCGAGCAAGATTTCATATGTTAAACTTTTTTTAAAATTCTTAACAACGCGCTTTTTAAGTTTGTTATAATTCTCTCTCAGATAGCAAAGTTACAGTATAATACAAAAAGAAAAAACTATAGAGATGAAGATGAATCTTTAAAATAAAATAATTAAGAAAAATAGATAAAAAGATTAATAAAATTGCCCGACAAAGAAGAGTTTTACATCACTCTTCTATTGCCTAATTTTAATTATATATAAATTATTTTGAGATGAAAGAGATACCCATATTTTCTAAGGATGTCATTTGTTTCAATAACATGTACAAAATCATCCAAAATTCAATATGAAATTAATATAATTATTCCTAAAATTATAATAGGAAATTTAACCTAGAAAATAAAATTATTATATTTCAATTCGCATTATACCTACGTACTAACTTGCAACAAATTAATTAAAATAAAAGTCACAAAATTTGATATATAGCTAATGTTAAAGTATTCTTCAAGTCTTATTTCAATTAAACTATAACTACGTACAAACATGCAATAATTTAATTTTAAAAAGAGCAACAAATTTCGATACATAGCTAATAATAACGTATTCTTCAAGCTTGTAAGAATTATCAAAATCCAATAAGAAATTAATATAATTATTTCTAGAATTTATAATAGAACATTCACCCCATAAAAAAATTAAATTATTACATTTAAATCTACATTATAACTATGTACAAACTTGCAACAAATAATTAAAGAAATAAATTTGATATAGAGGTAACAGTGACTATTTTTCGAGCTTGAATTGTACATATATTTCTCAGAATACGCCATTCTTCTTTATTTCCTAATAACAAAAAATTTGCACAAGAATAATATATTAATAATGGTGGCAAAAAAAAAAAAAAGGAATTAAGAAAGAACTTTTTCCTGGGAAAAAAAAGTTTCAAATGAAGGAGTAAATTAGTAACTATAATGAAGATTTGAGAAGAAAACTTTTGCATGAAAAAAGGAAGAATGTTATGAAGTGAAAATGATTTTCATTAGTATTTATAGTGATAAAAAAAAATTAATAACATAACATATAAAAAATACTAACGGATTTGGTGTAATTATAAATAAATGAGTATTATATGCAATTATGCATTAATTGTAGAATGATAAATTCGTTTTGATAATAATCATTAATACTATTTAACCCATTTCTAAAGCCCTTTCTGATTCCTCTTTTACGTTTTTTTTTATTCCCATGATCTTATCTTTATTGTTATCTATTTATTTTTATTTATAAATCCTTCAAGGTTAATGAAGGAATGACACAACGTGGGCTGCAATTCAATTGGGCCTTTACTGCAATCTTATGTTTAATTGAGTTTTGTGAAGTTTTTATTAGTACTCATTTAATTAGTAGCAGAAATGAAATAAAATAAAAATGCAATTAAAAATTAAAAAATGTCAAAAAAATGAAGATAAAAAAATCCAAATGCTGGCCATAGAAAGATGCCACATCACCTTTTCTATATCCAGCTTTATATTTATATATAGATTTGAAATAGCTGTCATAAAGTAATATTAAATTTTGTAGCAAAATCATAAAAATATTATTCTACCTATAATAATTAGATAGATAGATGGGATATATATAGATTGAAATAATAATGAGTTATTCGGAAATTATTGAGGTTAATTAAACGTGAGCGAAAGGAATCGTTTTACAATGACAAAACCAACAACAATAAATAAATAGTCCAATTCTATTATGAAGCAAATTTTGTTTCAACTAGGTGATGCTAATACAGTAGTTATAAATAAAATCACTTGATATATGTTTTTTTTCTTTCCATTAATTATAAACTTTCTTCTTCCGTCTTAATTTGCTCTTCCTTTTTCGCATATTTTTCATGGAGGAAATACTTATGGACATTCTGAGTAGGCTACCTGTGAAGTCAGTTGTTCGTTTCAATTGCGTCTCAAAATTTTGGTATACATTAATCTCTCAACCTTATTTTACAAAGATACATCTCAATCATGCCAAAAATCAAGCCAGTTCCCAAAAATTGCTTTCTCTCCACTACCATCCTAAGTATGCAGATGATAATCGTCTTTACTTCTATTCGTCTTCTTTATCCTTGGTTCAACGCGTAAAGGATACCCGCATAGTTGATTGCCCTCCAAATTCTAATCCATCAGATGGTGCACTCGTCTATTGTAGCTGTGATGCTTGTTTCTCATTGGAATCTGGAGTGAACCTTATGTTGAACAACCTTCAACATTATTGATATGGAATCCCTCCACAAGAGAATCTATACTACTTTCCCATTCCAAATATTACTCTAGTAGTGATTATGAAGATAGTAGTGATTCTGAAGATGGTGATAATGATGATCTCCGATCTACTTACGGATTGGCTTATGACTCTATTAGTGATGACTATAAAGTCTTTAGGCTGGTCCTGCCTTTTCATGGCCAAAACGAAAACGAAATTTTTGCATTGAAAAAAGGTTCATGGAGAATTATTGACGAAACCTCCTCATCAGGTATGACAGATTGTTCTATGTATTCTGGTGAGGAATTTTTGCCATTTGTATATGGAGCATTTCATTGGCTTGGTATCTCATCAAAGAAGTTGTACGTGGTTTCATTTAATATTTCATCTGAGGTGAACAGAGAGATATCATTGCCAAAAATTGTGTGTTTCCCTGCTATATCTAAGTGGTCCAAACATAAAATTGAAGTTGATGTGGGTGTATCAGTGTTGGGCGGAATGCTTAGTTTTTATTATAAAGATGAAAAATGATGATGAAAGACAGCCTTGGTTCTTGGATGAAATTGTTCACTATACCAAGCAACAAAATTTATAGTCATACCAACAAATATGTTTTCAGATGATCAAGTGTTACTCTGTTTTAAATTAGATTCGAAAACAATGTCAAGATTTGTATATAGGCTCATATCTTTTGGATCATTTGGATTAAGCAATCAAATATGGCCTCTAGATTGTGATGACATTGACATTGATGCAATTACCATTGACAAGGATATTGGTATTGTTTATAATGGAATTGTTTATACAGAAAGTCTCATCTCTCCGGAACTAGGTCTCGGGGTGTAATTGGTTTCATTACTTATTATATAACCACACTTTTTTAATGTTAGTTTTTTTATAATTTGTTACTCAGGACTTGTAACCCATTTGTGATCCTGGAGAGGCTTTCTACCAATGTAATATCCTGATTTCCTTACTGTATTTTACCTTCTTTTTTTTCTCGCAATTTTCTAATGGAAGCATGATAGTTTATCCTTGCTTGAAAGTGTTAGATTGATCGATTGCCTCGCTGTACATATATCACATCATATATTAGTGTGATGTATTGCTAATTATCATGTTTTTTTAGAATGTTACTGTGTAAAAAGCAGCAGGTTTAATTGATGAAAAAAGTTGTTAGATGTTCACTTCAAAGTGCAAGGATAGTTGTTTGGTACCTAGTGTCACGGACTTAGAGTCTTACTAAAGCTCCGTGCGGCACTTGACAACTTACTCACGAATCTTTCACGATCTTGTAAGCTCAAGTAAACCCTTTGAAACTAAGATCGCTAAGAGAATGAAAAGGAAGACGTAGAGAATTTTGGAAGAAGACTTATATTGCTTGGAAGAATGCTTTACACTTTCTTACTTGGTTGCTTGCTTGGATGGTGCCTTGCAAATGAGGGGCACCTCTATTTATACTACCTCCTAGGGACTAAAATGTAATTAATATTTACTTTATAAGTCCCTAAACTATTTACACTTTGGTCTACCTCCTAGGGACTAAAATGTAATTAATATTTACTTTATAAGTCCCTAAACTATTTACACTTTGGTCCCTCCCTAGAATCTTCTACTAATTCTAGGAAATTCTAAAGCTTTCCAAGAAACTATCTAGTCCCTCTTCTAGAATTCTCTACACATTCTAGAGAATTTTAAGGCTTTCTTGGAAACTATCTAGGACCTTCCATTGCCTTCTAAGTTATTCTAGAGCATTATAGGGAATTCTCTAGCCTTCTTGAATAATCTAAAGGGTTCTAGAGTCTTCCGGAAACCTCTCCACAACTCTAGACCCTTCCGCCCTTACTCGGACACAAAATTTCACTATGATGTGGCGGGACGTGACACTAGGCTTTGGTTCACCTACCAAAGGTGAACCATTTCTTGTATTTAAGTGGAGAAGGGTAAAGAAGTGAGCCCATTGTCTATCGTGTTTCGAAGTTGAAAACAACAGATTTGTCAAACGACGGCATATTCAGTACTGTAATTCCACAAGTGGGTCTGTAAATTATTATGTGCTGAAAACACTAGCAAAGATAAATCATCTCAATACCTTACTCCAATTGAGATGATTTATCTTTGGTCTTGTTTCTCCACAGGCGAATATATAAACCTGGTATGGCACAAAAAAATCTTTCTGATGTTTATGAGATTCTAACGTTGAACAACTTGAATAGTGAGATTAATTAACACTTGGCTGATAGAAGGAACTTCTTATATTTTGCTGGTGATTCTGATTTTATTTGCTCTCTAATTTAATTTTGCTGCAGATAACTTTGTGTATAAAACGTATAGATAAATAATTATACTTCAGAAACCCAAGCAATGCATTTTGATCGTCATTTTTTTGAGTTTATTGTTTATCATATTTCATTAAACTTTCATGTAACCTAGTCTCCCTTCACATTTTGTAGAGTCTACACATACAATGTCGTGCAAATATAATTTGTAACAAATAATTATATACAAGTTAACACTGGGTTTGGGGAGACAGGATATTTTTTTTTGGAAATAAGTGTTATCTTAAAATTAAGTAGAAAAAGGCTTTCTAATGTTTCGCATGTTTCATGCCCCAGCAATCAGCATCATATTTTATTTAAAATTGAAAAAGACGTAGGACTAATAATGTTTGACATTTTAGATAGTGAATAATATAATAATATAATAAAGAATACTATTGTTTAGCATGATTTGTCTTGTTATCGGTAGTATTTTATCACGATTGTCTTCATTTACGTTATTTTTCCTTTATCTTATTTTGGAGGGTTTGTTCTTCTTTTTCTTTTTTTTTGAGGTGAGGGTCTATCGGAAACAACCCCTCTAATTTTAAGATAATAATCAAATCTGCGTGTATTCTAGCCTGTCCAGACCCTACTTTGTGGGGTTATACTTGGTTTATTGTTGTAACAATATAATTAAAAAAAAAAAATGAAACATAAAAGTTATTTGATAATCACATTATTTATTATCTCTGAATAATCGATAATGTGGTGCGGAGGAGGGACGGAGATGAGTATTTCATTGAAGAACAATAAAATAATTAAAAATCATATCTACACACTAGTTCTAGTTAAAATTGAAAAGACGTAGTAAATAAAGCTCGACATGTTACATGCTCCAGTGTCCTTGGAGATTCGCTGACATTATATATAAATATATATAAATTAAACATATGTCGACATATTTAGTTTAAACGGTAGATTGTAGTGTAAGACTATTCACATTAATTTTCTATTTTTTATTACCTGCATTAGGCCTCTTCTAGAATTTCTATGCAGTTGAATAAAACTCCAATTATTGTTTTCATTTTTCTTTCGTGTGATACGAATTCAAATAAAATCCATTAAAATTAAAAATATACGAATTGATATGGAAAATCTGATCCAAAAGCCACTTGTCTTGGCTTTGACGTCTCGAGTCTCCACATGAAACAAAATAAATATTTCCTTTTCTTTTATACAACTTGCTTTTGGTTAATTGTTACGTATCACATCAGAATACATTTATTATATTATATTATATTATTTTAATAAATATAATATTTAAATTAATTACTCCTCCATTTCATTTTATATGAGTTAATTTGACTTGACACAAATTTAAGAATGAAAAAAGACTTTTAAAACTTATGATCTAAAATAAGTGATAAATATTTGTATAGCTATAAAATAAATCCCTCCATCTCATTTTATATGAGTTTATTTTTTCAACTTGATATACATAAATGAATATAGTAAGGGAAGCAATCTAATTTATTTATTCAACACGTTCGTACATTGGGGGCTCCAGTCCGTTAGAAAGATTACCCATGTCATGCCATAACCCAACCAATAATTTATATATATCAAATTGCGTATAACACAAAATATGCGATTTCTGATGCGAATAAAGACGATCATCATCAATTATTCAAAGGATTTAATGTTATATACATATACAATAATAGAAATAAAAAGCAATTGGATGTGCTCCAATCTCAAATAAATTAGAATAGACTATATGAATTCTCATTTTGTTATTTAAGCTCATACTATATTATCACCATAATAAATAAATAAAACTGAGAGATATATAATAAATATATCCTCAACTAGTAGCTATCACCTATATGGATCTCTTTCTACCATTATATCATATTTTTAACTAAATTTGTACCTATGCCAAGCATTTGAAGGTTTTTTAAGCCTGCGTCGTTTTTATACTCTATAATTTTAGGTCTAACTTATATCCTTTTAATTAACACCTTCTCATAGACAATACACAATTGCTAAATCCTGATAACAGAACTCATTAAAACATCAAATATATTATTATTGTTATTATATAGTATGTATTAGATGGAGTAGTACAGGTGCAACCCAGGCCAGTGAATTTTAGCACTCTGATTGATTTGTGCTTTCCCTGTCGAATTCAAAGAGAGAAATGGGAGAACACCAATCATGGACACATTTTAATTGTTGATGTATATGCCATGTGAATGAATTGACAATACACAGGTTCTAAATTCTGAAGTCCTTGGCGAATTTCAGTCACACATACTTACCATAAAATGACACACACTTTTGTACCTTCCCACACGTTAGATTCACATAATACGGACGAAAGAATGGCTTAAAATGATATTCTCGCAGTTTCAATTTATGTAACACATTTCAGATTTTGAGATTCAAACAAGTATATCTTTAACCGTAAATTTTTAATATATCTTTTTAAATATTTTGGATTGTCAATTATTGTGACTTATATTACATTTTACGTACTTTACAAATATATAAATTTCATTTCAAGAAAATTGAAGATTTCATGTGCAAACTCTCGATCAAACACAAACTGTTTGACTTTTGAAAAACGAAATGTATCACATAAATTGAGACATAGAAAGTAAGCATTCTTCACCTTCATTTTTAAATTGTGAATCCAAATTACCATTGAGACCAAAATATGCAAGAAGGGTAAGGAAAAAAAAAGGAAGACGAGAATTAAAGTAAATTACGGCTCTGCAACCAGCGGTATCAGAATCTCAAACCCTAGGTCGGCAGGCAGCAGTCATGGCTGCTACGGCCACTGGACGGCCTCCTTTCGAGGCTGTCCAGCCCTCCCCACCACCCCAAACCACCACATACGCCATCCTTTTCAATTCCAATACTATAAATCCTAAACAATCTGCCCTAATTAACTCAAAAACGATTATAAAATCAATCGAAATAATTCATGGAGAACCTACTATCACGTTTTCAATGGAGGAAAGGCAAGACTTTATGATCGAAGAGGGATTAC
>JAJOOR010003459.1:0-28314 GCA_036250505.1 Solanum acaule
TAAAGCTTGAACTGACTATGGTGGAGTGTAAGCTTCACACTTGTATCAATTTGTATCTGTAGCACACTTGGTTATTCTGCAGCAAAATATATTTAGCATCCTATTTTAGATGTAAATTAAGTTAGACTATACATATATGGGGATCCCTTAATTATTGCATTTGGCATACATTTCTGTCTACGAACTGAATCCTGATAGGCTATTCGTGATATATATGTTATATGCATATACGACAGGTGAAATAGGAGTCATTGTTGTGGAGTTTTATCTATGAAACTTGATTGTCCATTATATTGGCTCTATTTTTCAATTACATGAGTTAAAAAAGAGGAAGAACAAATAGAGTAGCTTGAATACAACAATAAAGAAAACGACATCAATAAAACATATAGAAGAAACACAACAACTCGATTGGAAGAGGAACCAACCTAGAATTCTATTTCAAGCAAAGCTGGGGTGCAATTCTGTTTTGAGCAGAGCAGCAACGATTCAAGCAAAAAGACGCGATTAGGAGAGGAACGTCAAGATTAAGTAGGAAGAACAAAGAGTGCAGCTTGAATACAACAATGAAAAAACAACATCAGTAAAACATATCAAAGAAACACAACAACTCAAATGGAAGAGGAACCAACCTGAAACTTCTTTTCGAGCAAAGTTGGAGTGGAATTATGTCTTGAGCAGAGCAGTAACGATACAAGCAAAAAGACAGGATTAGGTAAAGGAACATCAAGATAAGATTATGCAGGAAGAAAAAAAAGAGTAGCTTGAATATAACAATGAAAAAACAACATCAACAAAAGATATAGAAGAAACACAACAACTCGATCGGAAGAGGAACCAACCTATAATTCTTTTTCGAGCAAAGCTGGGGTGGGATTCTGTTTTGAGCATAGCAGCAACTATACAAGCAAATAGACGCGATTATGGCAGAGGAACATCAAGAAACGTCAAGATTAAGCAAAAAACGTGAAGAGGGCAAAGTGATGACCTTGATGATCAGTTGCAATGGTGATCTAGAGCTCAAACTAGGGCATTAGGACGGGCTGCTGTATTATGAGGAAAAAGACGATGGTATTTTCATTTATCATCAGTATACTTTTATTTTAGCACTTAAAATTTTGTTAAAGATGAAAATTTCATTTTTTTTAATATTTTAGTATAAAAATTGCGGAACTTTTTTCCCGCTCAAGGCCCTCAATATAATTTGGGACTAGTGAATTAAATTTTTAAGGACTAGATTTAATACCTTCTCAATAAAATGTACAAATAAGGACCGAAATATAATCTCGTCCTAATAGATATACTTTTAGAGACGTGATAATTCACTCGTCCCTAAATGTTGGTTTTAAATAAGGCTTTTTCTTGTAGTGTTTGGATCTCAAAAAAATTTCGACAGGATCCTCAAACAATTGTATAGAGATAAAATAACACTTCTCTCTATAATGTATCGAATCTTCAGATTTTCCTCAACTTAACGATCTCCAAGCTACAATGATTGATTCAACTCATCTCTGTTTCTCAGATTCTTGAATCTCTCAATAAAATAGAGATATTCATGATGTATCAACTCAATTTTTTAATGATTTTGAATCGAAATTGAATTTTTTTTTGACAATTTGGGAGAAGAAATTTGAAATTTGATTTTTTTGAAGTTGTTTTGCTTTGGGAGAGATTGACTGGCAGTGACAATAATATTTAATTTTACGTTTCTTTTCCATTTCAAGTGCAACAGAAAAGATTTTATTCCATTTTTTAGCGCGACAGAAGGATTCTTCTTGTATCAGAATTAATGTATCCAGATGGTGACTTATGTATTCGAAAGGTACAAATTTTAAGGAATAATTGTAATTAGAAAAAAGTAAGAATATGATATAATTTACTTCTTACACTATGTGATTTATGTAAGTTATATTAATTTTTAATGATAAACCTCTCATGATTATGGTAGTTCATCCTTTGCTTGCCAGCGTTGAAAAGCTGGAAAGCAATAAAGTCGAAACTCTTTTTGCTAGGCATATAAAGCTTAATAATATTAATAGTTATTGTAATCAATTCTTAATTACCCTCCTCCTCGGATACTAACAGCAGTCATGCTCTACCACTCTTATACTGATACACATCTTAAGATATACTAATATATTACATCGTTTTGTACCCAAAAAAACAAAACAAAAAATATTTAATCGATATGTACATATAAAGGACTAAAAAATGAATAGAATAGTTAACCATGGTTGAGAAAATTGATATGGGAAGTGGTTATAACTTATATATTCTCTTCATTCACTTTTATTTATCATATTTAGACTTTTTCTAATCACTTTTTTTTATTATTATTATTTTAAATATATATCTTCAATTATACTTGTCACTTTTAACATATCAAGAAAAAATAATTCTTTTTTCCAAATTTATCCTTAGTATTAATTACGTATTCCTCAAATCATTTTCTAAGACCTAATACTAAATATCAGTCAAAAGAGATAGTATAACGATAATACCAAATTCAAATATAACAAGTAAAAGTGAACGGGGAGAAAGTAAAATAGATGAGTAGGAAAAAACTTACCGTGTGTATACACCAACTAATACAATTTCCATTATTATGTGATTTAATGAAGTAAAACACATGTTAATTAATTAAAGTTAATTAAAAGAACTATAAATTTAAAAACATGTGACATGACATATATGTATTAAATTAATGTATACATCCAATGCGGGAAAATTTTACCCAAACGAGTATATTTTCTAAAATTGAGGTAAAGGAAATCAGGTGAAGTTATGACGTTTCTAGAATGGGTGAGATGGATGTGTTGTCATGGAGGATGGCAACAAAGAAAAAGGCAGCTCAGTGCTGAATTTGGTGTTGTTTGCGGCCTTCAAAGCGTCACAAGATGTGGGCGTGTAGGTGAGACCAAATCACAAATATAGTTTTGTAATATTATCTTCGTCAACTTTTAATTATCATAGTTTTCCTTTTTTAATTTAAATTATAAAAAGTTTAATTAATATTTTATGAAATATTTTTTTATCATATTGATATGCAAGAAATTGCAATTTATAGTACTTCTCATATAGTTTTTGACTATCTAAATTTTTTGTTTAAAATATCGAATTAATGTAATCTAATTTAACTTTAAAAATTAGTCAAATTGACTTTTAAAAAGCACAACATGACAAATAAAAATAGACGGAGAGAATATTTCTTTAAGAACGGGTGATCCCCATTTTTTATATATGTAATTTCAGGTCATGAACTAAGAGGTAGTTACATTCAACATTTATTTTTTATCATGATTTTAGAATTAGGTCCATTTCATATATACTAAATGTTGGGCTTATTTTGTAAGAGGTAGTTACATTCATGCTTCAAACGTTCAATTTTAGATCTATGGGAATGTCGATATATAAGAGTAGTAATAAAGTTAGGAATTTAAATTAAGATTTATAAATATTTATGCCAAAAGATTTCAACAATTTATATATATAATCATTATGTCAGAATTTCATAGTCTCTTTATATATTATTGATTTCCTTATATAGTCTCTAACTATTCTCGCTACAAGAGTTATTTATTAAATTGAGTTGACCAAAGGTCATTTCTTATCAATATTATATAGGTAATTTATTTCAAAAAGGATACTTATGTTTCCAATAATTAAACAGTGTATCGTTTCTTGAGAAATTAAAAATAAATTATGTCGTGTCATACAGAGGCGGATTCGGGTTTCGGAGGTTGTGGGTATCACATGTTTCAATAGGATAAACGGATTGGTTCCTTCTATTTATCGATATTTATAAACAACTTGATCAAATATGCATATTTAGTAATTCTTTTCTTTTAGATATTTCAATATTAAAGATGCCTAAGTAGTTCAATTTTTTTTATATAGTAATAAGAGATTGTATTCTCTAAAACCTTGAGAAAATTAGAGTTTTAGAGATTTGAAACACATATAAATCATCTAATATCATTACTTTATTATATTCATAATTCATTGCCTCAATGTGTTATTGTAAATATACAGTTGAGAGAATATAAAAAATTATAGCTTCAACCCAATCGTCTTCACTTAAAATATATAATTGAGAGAAATGATAAAAAAAAAATTATAACTTTAGCCCGCTTAGCATGACGTAAAAGAGCGAAAGACCATTGAATTAAAAAAACTCTAACATAATAATATCCATCATTTTTAAAAAATTATTTATTTATAATTAAAATATATTTTACTAATATTTGCACGATATTAAAAATTTGGTACTCATTAATAATTAATATAGAATGCACACACAATAAAAATATCAAGAGATAAATACTATGTAAAGAGAAAAATATTAAGAAAATTAGGAATTAATTAAAGAAAAAAATAGTCAATTGGATTAGAAAAAAATTGAAACCTTGCACACATTAATGGAGAAAAATAAAAGCCAAAAAAATATGGCTGACAAGGGTTTCAAACTCTCGACACTAGCATGGTGAACACAACTCTTTACCAGACGCATCATTAAGGATTTTAATTCATTAGTGACAAGTTTAATATGTGACTAATTTGTCATATAAATTTTAATCGAGATCACTGAATACCGTAATATCTTCACTTATACACATAGATTCGCGTTTGATGCCATGTAAGGTGGAGGGAGTACCGTCATAGAGGTCACAAGTGGTGTGCTTATTCAAATCCGTTTTCTTTTTCTTTTTGGTGACACAATACGGCACCAAAGGACAAACAAAGTTATTTTAGCCACACATATTAGTTACTTATTATTAATTATTATCAATTTCAGAATTTCTATCTAATCACAGAAATATTTTTATAAAAATCGATTTTAATATCTAAAATGTAGCTCAACACTTATACTTATCAACTACTTCTAATTAGTTAATTCAAAACGAGTTCTAAGTACTTTTCTGTAATAGGAAAAGTAGTTTTCCAAAGTACAAAAACATACTCCTAACTTTTTTCTAGAAGCACTTTTAGAATTTTCACCAAACAAATTGTTTTGGAAACACTTTTTGAAAAAAAATAGTTTATTTTATTGTGTTATTCGTAAGAAAGTATTTTCTACACTAGGAAACACAAAAAGAGTTATGTCTAGCTATCATTTTAGCCCCTCTTTTCCCACATTTTGTGTGCGCGTTTGCTAGGAAGTAGGAATATATAAATAGGTATACTAATTTAGTTGTTGCTCATTGTTTGAAAATAGATCGTGAGTGTCTTTTTTTTTTAAAAAAAAAAAAAATTATTATTATTATTATTATTATTATTATTATTACATGAAGAAAGAAAACGAGCACACACAAAAGGGAAGATTATTAATAAAAAAGAAAGGTCTCAAAAGGGTTGCTTCCACAAAGAGAACAAGTTCAGAGATGTAATTATTGTGGGCAGGGAAAATTAATTTAATATTACTACTAATCTATGATTAACATCATTCAGATACATAGTAGTCAAACTTTTGTACTTCATTAATTTCTTAAAATAAATAAACAGAAGAGCTCTTCACTCACCCAAAGAGATCATTTGTAGATTTTAAACTAAAATTTGGCCCCTTTAACACTCCTTTAAAGATTAGCAATGACTTTTGCATAAAAATGAGGCACATAAATCGAAAAATTATCCGATTTTTTTTTATATATACGTATTGATAATTACCTCAAAAGTGATGAAATCTTAGGACTTGATTTAATTAGAGAGGAAAAAGATGGCATCAATATTACTTCAATAAACTCTTGCCTTGTGTGGTTATATATACTTCCAACAGGATTATGTTGACACTTTGAATAAGTCATGAGGTCTAATATTCCCTTGCAAAAATGACATCTGCTCTTATCTAATTATAAAAATAATATTATCCTTACAAAAGAAAAAGATTATAATATCTTCTTGAGAAAAACAAAATAGTAATTAAGAACAACGATGAAGATGCTTAGAATGTCATTTTCAATTTCTCTTATAATTAATTAAGCTTTACCAATAAGATTCCACCTAGTTAATTGTACATCAATTGAGTAGATTACTTGAGATTTGCGGCATGAAGCTTAGAAGTGAGCATTAGTTTAGAGTAGTATGTACGAGTAAATTTTGTTCAAGAAATATCTAAATATTATGTTCAGATGTTCAATCAAAATATGTTATATAATTCAAACATTAAAATAAAATTTACTAAAATGTTTATGAGATTATCGATGTATACCAATTTATATAAGTTGCTTAATGATGATGATGACCAATCTTCTTTTTCGGTAATAATTTGGCATTTGGTACTCATTGGTTTAACTAATCAGGATACTTGCCCAATAAAATTCATTATTTTAAAAAAGAAGCGGCTAAAGAATTTTTCTTGTTTCAAATCTCAAATTTTATTTTCAGTTGAAGTCAATAATTGTTTTTATAACAATAAAAACCAATTTTGAATTATAAATCCAATGTTTGTCTCAATCATACACTCTTAATCTAATGACTATTAATGGTGGAGTCTTAACCGCACCACTGACTTCTTTAATACTTTTGATAAATAATAATAATAAAACTCAAGGTATAAATTCTCTATATTTCTTTGTAAGTAAAGCAGAAATGACATCGGTAATGGAATGATCGAGAATTTTTCCTTTTGAAGCATCAATCGTGTAGGGTGATTAGATCAGGTCAAATCCAAAAGACTTTGATAACTCAAGATTTATATTTGAAAAAAAAAGAGAGGAAAACAACGATACTTTTCCAAGTATGGTAATTGAGCATCTACTTATAATGAGGTGATTATATTCATATATTGTCAATTTGTCAGGCCTAACTTTATACTCTTAATATTTATATTAAGTCAATAAATGTATGACATGTCTTTGTATTCAGAACTTTAACACTTAACTATAATTAATTACTAATATGTATTTTTATCTTATCAAATCATTTAACTACGGATTTTAGTGTAAACCCTTTGATACAAATGAATATTTATCTTAAAACCCACCAAATAAAAAAGATCCTATTGCATGAAAATATCTATTTATTATGATCAATATTTTATGAACATATAGCATGAAAAGTTTTGTTAGGTATATGATCACTTCTATCTGATGGACTCATTAGAGTTTCGTATTCCCTTTTTAAGAATTTTTTTTTACAAGAGAAAAGCAACGTTCAAGAATATGATGAAAGAGGAAAATACAAGAAGAAAAAGTACCTTTTTTTTTTTGAATGATTGTTATCCTTTTCATCTGTTTTGGTGTGAAGAGGGCATTGCCTTGTACATCATAGAAGAAAACAAATTATTGAATTTTGATTAGATAACTAGTATTTATGGAGTGTGACTCCTCCTTTTTCATCTTTCTATATATTTATTATCAGACTTTTATTTTTTGTTCACCTAAGAAGAGCTACAAATTCCTAAATTTTATTGTATTTTTTTAATTTATATTCTTACTATTAAATAATTATGTGAAATGCTAGTTGTCAAATTTAAAGTTTTAAAATATAATTAATAAAATTGATTTAATACAATATATCTCTAATTAAAATTTTATTAAAAGCATGTCAGATCAGTATACCCAAGTAATATGAAGTAATTATTTTCAATCTCAACATGGTATGTTAGTAAATGTAGCAACAAATACGAATTAGACCATAATGGGTAAATATTTATCAAGGTGTTTATGCCAATTATCTATTTACTATATTTAATGAGAGAAAATATATGTTAATTATAATTAATTTTTAAGAGATTATGTACAAAAAAATGTTATTCATTTATTTGTTTGGTATAAATATCAAGTACAAAATAAATATTTACCCTTTTATTGTCTAAATTAATAAACTATATTAGGATATTGTTTAAATAAATATTGTTTTTACAGATTAATCACTGAAAAAAAATTGTTTGACATTCTTCAGAAGATATTACTCCTAATAGAATTGTCTACACAAATAATGGCTAGAATTCGAACCCAAAGAAATGGTAGAAATAAATGCTCAAAATGACATTTCCAAGAACGATATGGTGGTTAAGTTTTCTTAAATAAATTATTAAAAAATTTGACTAATATTTTATGATGTATTTTTTCATCATAGTGATATGCAAAAAGTTGCAATTTATAGTACTTTTCGTATAGTTTTTAAATATCTAAATTTTTTGTTTAAAATATAAAATTAATGTAATCTAATTTAAATTTGAAAATTAATCAAATTGACTTTCAAAAAACGCAACATGACAAATAAAAGTAGATAGGTGAAGAATTAGGAATAATTTTTACCTTTTTTATCTTTATTTATGTCTTAAGATACTCTATAATTTTTCTTATTTACTCTAGTTAAAACATTTGTAGTCTTTGTATATATATATATTAAATTTCTAAATGACAAATACTTTCGAATAATTATTTTAAAAATCACGACACCTCATTTGAAATAGGAGGAGTATGATGCTATTATTACCGTGCGCACTTGAAGCACAACATAAAATAGTCAATAACGGACCAAATATACCAAATTGTAAAAACGGGGAACAATATGTCAAATACACTATTGACACCCCACTTACCTTGTTGAATATTAGAGATTATAATTTAATAAATCTAATGGGCATGATTATTTAGTGAACAACAATTAAAAGGAGGAAAGCAAACAAACTAATGGAGAAAAAAAAATACTAAAAAAGTAGAAATGACATGACCTAATTAAGAAAGGATGTGTATATATGCATGAAAATGAAAGGGTAATAAACAGTTAAAATATAAATGGATAAGAACGACTCACAAGTCACAAAAGCCCCCTAATTCTTTATGAACCCAACAAGTCGATAAGCACCAGATAACTTAACTAATACAATAAGTTTCGTTTGGAACCTCAAAAAAGAAACAAGATAAACAATGGATTATAAGATTTTATATTAATGATTCATCACACACATATATATATAAAATAAAATAATACATCATGCTACTTGCTCTCTGTCGAACTTATATGATAAAAATGAAATTTGAAAAGTCATCTAAATTTTATATGATTTTAAAATTTTAAATTATTAATTATAATGATTTGTAATATTTTTTTGTAATTTTTAAATAATATATTTTTTGTTTGTTTTAATTTATTTGACAAGATATAGTTTTAAGAGTCAATTAATTTTTTTTAAATATATTTTTAAATATTTCAGATCATCAATTATTTGAATTTATAGTACTTTTTACATCATTATCAAATAATTCATATTACTTAATCATCTCAATTTATGTGGGATTGGTATAATTTCGAGAGTCAATCAATTTTTTATAATTTTAAATTGTTAATTATTGTGATTTATAATATTCCTACCAAACGATTTGTGTGTTAGACAGTGTTACTAGTACCTTGTTTGATACACTTTTGCTACTTATGTAGTATTGGGTATTAAGGTGTGGATAACTAATACATAAAATTCATAATATCAATACTACAAAAGATTTTAATACATCTATTAGCCGATTAAAAACAAATATTGTCCTTTAAAACCTTTCACATCCTTTCCTCAATTTTAATGGAATGTATTTTTGTAAAGGGAAAAGACATAAAATCCCCCCGAACTTGACACAAAAACTTACTTTAGTACTTAAACTACACGGGTGTGTCTTTCTCCCCTTAATTTAATTTTAATTGAATTTAATTACCCCTTAAAGATTGACATGGCAAAATTTGTATCACCAACTTTTCATAACTGCGTGAGAAAGGAAAAGACACCAAAAAACTGACACATGTCATCTTTTTATTGGATAACATACTTAATAACTTATTTTACTAATTTTTAAATATTTTATTTTGAATTAACTTTTCTCTCTATATATTTCTTTTTCGGCGTCTTCTTCATTTTTTTCTTCCATTTTTGTTCTTTTTCTGCATCTTCTTCTTCATTTTTTTTTTTCTCTTCTCATAACTCTTTCTCTTTTTTATTCTTTTCATTTAGTTCAAGTAAACATTTACTTCCAAATATAACTTCTTCCACATTTTTTCTTCTTCTTTTCTTTTCTATTTTTAATCATTTCTTTCTTTTTTTTACAAATTTTTTGGTGTTTGATTCACCCACCATTTTTTATATCAAAGAAGATTATTAGATCTATCAGTTTAAAGCGTTATCAGAATGAAGTTGACTTCCATTAAAAAAAATCGAAGATATTGTTGGCAAAAGATTAACTATGGAGATTTCGCCCAATTCATTAATAATTTTTCATTTTTATGCAAATAATTTTTTAAATTTTTGAGGAAGGTGGTATCGTATAACTAAACTGAAAATGCAATTGAAATTTGAATTATAGTTTGTATATTGAGGAGTAAATTCATTGATGGGTTTAATTTTTGGCTCAATATTTTAAAATAAAACAATTATTATGGAGATTTAAACAATTAATTAGGAATTTTGTTAATGTACACGTGGACGAATGAAAACGCGTGTGACTCAACAACACTCAGCCTTCAACTGGGATGGTGATGGGAGGGTTGAAAAAAATCACTTAAAAAATGTTAAGGGGGGTATATAAACACCCGTATAATTTAAGTACTAAAGTAAGTTTTCGTGCCAAGTTCAGGGTTTTTTTTATGTATTTTCCCTTTTGTAAATGATTTTTTATATAGAAATTATGACAAGGATGTTATTTTTAAAAACCAAATCAAAAATTACATAAAAATAATTTCAACATAACTAATACAATATTATTAATATCAACATTGCTAATATATCATATTTAATGTACTATTTTTATATACTCTACGAAACGAGTTTTAAATATGTACCCGCAAGAATATATTTATTAAATAATAATTTTATTATTACTCCCTCCGTCCCATTTTATGTGGCAACATTTGACCGGACACGAAATTTAAGAAATAAATGAAGACTTTGAAATGTTTATCAAATTGCCCTTTAAAAAGTAGACTCATTTTTCTATCTCCTCATAAATGTATTGGAGTATTATTTTAAGATTAAGTGGGACCAACAAGGGTAAAAGAGGAATTATACCTTTAAATACTTACCATATAAGAAAATATGACATTCTTTTTGGGATTGATCAAAAAGAAAATGATGTCACATAAAATGGGACGGAAAGAGTATTTAATTTTGATATTATAATTTGATCAGTAAGTAACAAAAAGAAAGCCCCACAAGTCACAGTGCCATCCCAAGTCCTTACAAGTAGCCATCATTTCTCTCACCCCCTCCAATTTCTCCCAAACCAAAAATCCAACATTTTCTCTTTCTTTCTTTCTTTCTTTCTTTCTCTCACACAATATTCATTCACAAGAAAATCAAAAATCTGAGCGTTACTACTGAAAAAGTATTTCAAACTGGCGATCGACAATCAAGAAGCCCCAATCCGTGAATTTAAGCCTAAGAACAGGCGTATCATGGTACTATTTTTAACCACTCAAAACACAAAATCATTCTGTTCCATTCATTCATTTTCTCGTATTTTTTTGCTGATTTTTCTTTTTGTCAGGGACCTGATGAGGACGATAATAGGTGGCCGCCATGGTTGAAACCGTTATTGAAGGAACAATTCTTTGTTCAATGCAAGTTACATGCTGATTCCCACAAGAGTGAATGTAATATGTACTGTCTGCAATGTAACAATGCCCCTCTCTGCTCTGTCTGTTTAGTCCATCACAGAGATCATCCTGTCATTCAGGTTTTCCCACTTTTTCATTATTTTGCTCTTATGAAATTGCTCTGTTTTCTTTTAAGCTTAAACAGAGTGTCACTTTGTTGAAACAGATAAGGAGGTCATCTTACCATGATGTGATAAGAGTGAATGAGATTCAGAAGTATTTGGACATTTCTTCAGTCCAAACATACATTATCAACAGTGCTAAAGTTGTTTTCTTGAATGAAAGGCCACAGCCTAGGCCAGGAAAAGGGGTCACAAATACTTGTGAAGTATGTGAAAGGAGTCTTCTTGATTCCTTCAAATTCTGCTCTCTTGGTTGCAAGGTATACAAAATTGACCATTAATTTCTCCATTATCTTGCATTTAATTGTCATTGAGTAAAATTCTTTATTGCACACATTTCAAGGTAATGGCACACTGGTCCATTAATTGATGGCAAATCTTAAGCATTATCAATTTTACAGATTGTTGGGACCTCAAGTAATTTCGTGAAGAAGAAGAAGAAGCCGAAGAATTCGCCGGAGAAGAAGAGATTACCGGCGCCGATGGCGGCATCGGAATCTGATGACTCTTACAGCAGTAGCAGCAGCAGCCATGGCCGGAGAAACAAGATTCAGAGTTTCACGCCGTCAACGCCCCCTCCAACTTCTGCTAATTTCAAAACGGCCAAGCGTAGAAAGGGAATTCCTCATAGAGCCCCAACAGGAGGACTATTCATAGAATATTAATCTTTGCAATACCAGTCCTTTAATTTACATCTAAAATGCATAATGTCTATACAAATATACTGCCTAGTTTATCAAGAATGCAATTCCTCCAAACCCCACCAAACACTAGTGCTTTCTTCAAAAAAGGCCAGTGTTTTAAAGCTCTTTAGTCCACGAGAGCCGTATTGTATATAGTTTTTAGGATCAAATAGGATATGATGATAAATTGGAGGTGTGGAAGTTGAAATAAGAAAAAATGCAAGGCCTAATAGTGCTAAGTTAGAAGTTGGGCTTAGAAAATAAGCTACTATAGTTTGATGAACTACTCATTTTAGCTATAATATTAGATTGTTTATACATATGTTTTGAATGTATCTTCGAGCCTTTGTAATCTAAAATGTAAATATGAATATAGTATTGTGATTATTAGAATAATACTTAAAAACATAGTGTCGACATTTGGAATAGAGCTTTAGCATTATAATTGTCTCATCTTTTTTTATCTTATATAAAATTGACACTTCCTTATCGTCTAAATTTTAGTGCTAAATGCTAATATCCCATCTTATCCCAATTTCAATATTTCTATATGAATTTGACATGATAGGTTGAAAATCACTTTAACATTAAAAGTAAGATATATATATTTATAAACATAAATTACACATTTCCTATTTTTCTGGTGCATATTATTATTATAATTATATGGAGAGATGGTAAGGTGCACTAAGCAAATTCAATATATAAGTTAAGTCTGTAAAAACATTATTCACTTTTACTTATCACAATTGACTTCAACTTATATTAAACCATTTATTTCTTTGTTAATTTTCATGTCAATATAAATTGAGACGGAGAGTATAAAATTAGAGTAAAGGCAAGTTGGAGATGGTGGGTCCCAGATTAAGGGAGGGATTGGAGGAAATGGTGGCGGAATGAGATAGGTGATACGTGTCAGTTGGTATTTGGCGATGAAAACAGAGAGATGTCTTGGTTCGTGGAATGTAAGAGTTAGGTCGGCCGCCCTTTGGTGATTATTAAATTGGGTTTATTCATTTTCTTGGTGGAGGGGTTTTCTATTAGTGGGAGGACTTCTATTTATGGCTCTTCGATTAGTATTCTCTCTTCCTCTGTCCCTAATTATTTGTCAAAAAATTTTTTATAATTATTTTTAATTATTTATCCATTTTAACAAATAAAAAAAGGACAATTATTTTTATCTATTATATCTTTAATTAATTACTTTGAAAAAGATAGAATTTTTTGAAAATTTTAAATTTTTAATTCACCACTTCATAATTAATAGGTTTAAAATGATAAAATTACTATGCCAATAATTATTTTCTTAATATATCTGTTAATTCAAAAGTGGACAAGTAATTAGGGATAGAGTATTACCATTGAACGGTCATGGTGGATACACGAAGAAACTTATTTTTTCTGCATACACGAGTGTTTATACTTTACAGGCATAACGACAAAAGGAATTGCTCCGAGAGGATCGGATAATAAACATTATTCACTTTATATTTTACTCTCTTAACGTTTAATTTTATTTGAACAATGTACATATTTTTTTCATATTTTATTCTTATCGTCAAATATTTATTTCTCAAATTATTTTCAGAATTTAATAGGAGTACTAAATATTAATTAATAAGAATAGTGTGATAAAATAAGAATTTTTGGCTAAAAATATTCTTAAACTATACCTCAACTTAAACTATATCCTTAAATAACAAAAAACAATCTCTAAGTATTTAAAACTTAACAAAAAAATTGTCAAAAAAATAGCGAATTCCACACAAAAACATATGCAATTCATACTATTTTCATAAAAAAATCTATAATTTTATTACTTGTTGGAAAAAGCTTCCAAAAATTAACTTTATTTTGAGACCCTTGTTTGCTTTTAAAAAAATAATATTAGGACGATGTGAGTCTACGAGGATACATGATATGCTCTTCTCCTGTACAAACCGAATGGAGTTGGAGCTTAATTTTGGACCATCTTCACCTTACAAAGTCAAAATATCGATAGATCAATAATTTCTTGGGGTAAATTGATAGTTGAGGTAATCAAGATTCAGTTAATTTTGATCTCTAGTACTTGAGTTTTGTTTTCCATTATTAGAAGTAAAAGTCTCCGATTGGCACATTTTTTTGCAAATTCAATGAGAATAAAACATTTCAACGGATAATTTTTTGATATCAAATCAAATGAAAAGTAAATGAAAACAAAATTGCTAATTAAAAGGAAGGCAATGCAAAATGTTGTTGCTAAAAAAAATTCACAATATTTTATTTTAGATGCATGTAGAATGAATAAAATTGGTTTATTGAGGGTGATTTAGAGAGTTTTGTTGAGACTATAGTGTGAATTGTACATGCTTTTGTGAAGAATTTGATAAAATTTGACAAATTTTAACAGAAGGATGAAAGTTGTCAAATTTTAAATAATTGAGGGATGTTTTCTGTTAAGAAAAATAAATTGGAAATGTAGTTTAAGTTGTGAATATAGTTTATAAATGTTTTTGGCCAAAAACTCGAGAAAGTAACTATGTTAATCATTACTTCCTCCGTCCCATTTTATGTGAGGTAGTTTGACTCGGAGTTTAAGAAAGAAAGGAAGACTTTTAAAATTTATGGTCTAAAATGAATAATAGAATTTTGTGTGGCTATAAATCATTTCATTAAGTGTAAAATGGACATTTTAAAGTTAAATTATTATGTAATATAGGAATGTACCATTGTTTTTTGGACTGACTAAAAAAGAAAAGTAAATCGTATAAATTGGGACATAAGAAATATTATTTTTTATGAATGTATCAAAATCAAATATAATAGGTAAAAGTGAACAAAAGAGAATAATGTATTTTTACATTTTGAATTCACGTATTCCTCATGCAAAATAAATAGTATTTTTTATGCTGTGGTATATTTCTTTTAAAAAGTTAACTAATAACATTAATTAAAGGCTAATTTATTAATATTATTATTTTGCTTCTTCCCAATTCTTTTATTAAAATTAGAAAGGGACAATTACGTGTATAAGCAAACATATACTAATTAATTAGTTAACATAGCTATAGTTTGCCTTAATTACAATTTGCGACCTATTTAGTTATGATTATGCGGCTCAACTTTTTAGTTTTGTATAATTCGCACGTTTGTATAATTCAGAATTTGTATAAATTTTGTATAATATAATTTATACAACTGTTTACACTTCAGATGTTTGTAATTGTATAAATTCGTTATTTCGAGTTTATAAAAAAAATAACTGAACTATACAAATGTAACCGCGAATCATACAAACCCGCGAATTATACAAACGATGCAGCTTAACTGTAGCTATAGTCCATAAATATGCAAACTATAGCTATAGAGTATAATTACGTTTATTATAGTAACTATTTGTGAAAGTTCCCCAATTAGAAATAGTTAGAAAACTCTACTAAAGAGAAGGATAAATTTTTTAAAATTATTTATTTATTTTGTAATGGAAAGAATAATACTATTCCTCCCCTAATAATTTATTTGTTTTAAAACATGATGTTTAAAAAATATATAAGATATATTTATAATACTTTGATTTTAAATTCAATTTGAAATAGTAATTTCAGACTAAAATACTAACATAACACATTCACCCTTCTCCTTAACATCTACATTTGTTGTTTATATTCACATCCTCAACTAATTAGTCGTTTTGTTCATCATAGTAACATAATTTATGGCAAGGCAACAATTGAGAAGTGACAACCCCCTTGCGTTTTCCATACACTACAAGTCTTTTTTGAAAAGAGATGTGAGTGCATAGTGGACCCAATGGCCCCTCTCATGCCCCAAATGAAAACTATATTGGCTCGACTCGTTGGTAGGTGGGATAAGAACAATTATCTCATTATAAAATATGAAATTATTTTATTGTACTTTAGTTATTTAGTTATGAGTATTTATTATTTTTAAATGGTTTGATAATTTTGTTCGAACAATCTTTTTATCCGGTAATGTTTATATACACTCTAACTTCTAACTTCTCTAGACCTCGCTTGAGGGATGTCACGATCCAGACCGTTGTGATTGACATCCACACTAACCCTCCGGTGGGAGAACCACTACTACAACCCAATTACATAACTTAACCAAATACTACACATTTAAAGATACGGAAACAGGTTTAAATGACAATAAAAATGGAGTTCCCATAAACTCCAAAGTTTTAAACAATTAACTAACCAAACTAATGTGGAAGAACAACTCCTAGAACCTGAATGTCATTGTACCAAAACTCTACGAACGACAAGTCTAAGAACAAGGGGTACAACCCCGAAACTGAACAAATGCCTTTAACAAATAGTCTGAGTCCGAAGAGAGTGAACTTAAACAAGAAAGATCCATGACAGCCTGAAAGAACTGGCTCACCCTTGAATCCGGTCACGCTTAATAGTCACCTAGTTGAGGTATATTGCTGAAGATGCCATGTACTCAACAAAGAAAGAGCAAGTGCAGTATCAGTACACAACCACAGTGTACTGGTAGGATCACGCGGCTATCCCAATAAGTAAAACACATGCAAGTAACCACAATCATTATAAAATAGGCATATACCGAACATATACACTATTAGTCAACTATTACGAACAACGAACAGTTTTACGATTCTCACATATCATAGTTATATCAATTTAGAGCAACATACCGTCTTCCAATACCAATCATCATTAGATATGAACGAAATCATCACAAGTATATACACAACTCAATTCAATGGTCCTCTCACGGAACCCAATTTAATGGTCCTCTCATGGAATCCACACCCAAACTGTTAGTGCACCGGTTCGTGGTACCCGATCCAATGTTTATGCCGAAACGTGGCAACCGATCCCATAATTATGTCGGAATGTGGCACCAATCCCATATTTATGCCGAAATGTGGCAATCGATCCAAGTTAGTGTGTCGAAACGTAACACCCGATCCATTCAACAAACTACAATCACAATCACAATGTATATTCTCACAATCATACAACAAGTCATGATTTATGGTATTCATTATTCATCTATCCTCATCCACAAATAGTGTGATCAATAGTGCAACATTCACATACATACACGTATTATAATGAAGCAAGAACAAACATATATCACACAATCATGAAATTACAACCATCACATACCTCGAATCCAAGCTTGAATCCCATAAGTCACTTGAATCTTCCCTTCCGGATCCTTCTCGCTTGTTCGTGGTCTAAAAACATATAATTAACTTAAGGATCAATAAACGAGGCCTAATTACCCGGATTATAATCAACATTACAACCCTAGGCCCAAACCTTTGATCCCCATACCCAGGTTAGGGTTTCTTCCACCATAAACCACATATCAAAACCCTCCCCCATCGATAATTACCTACGAATTTATATTCTACGAATCAAAAAATAGATTCGGGTAGTGAAAACCTTACCTTTAGCCTCAAGAATGGTGGAAAACTGTCAAGAAAACCCATGGGGTCGTTCCTTAGCTCTCAAAGTCGAAAAGTGCAGAATAAAATGTTTTTGAGGTTTTATTTCCGACTTAAGTCGCATTTGTTCCGCTACGGCGAGACCCATCCCGCTACAGCGGCAGCCATCCCGCTACGACGGCATGCACGGAGAAAGAATGCTGAAATTTGATTTTCAAGCCCCCATTTCACAACACACCTTCAACCCTTGATATTCAAAAACCACCCGTTCACCCTAAGATAATTTTCAGGAGTTCTACTAGCCCGAATTCAATTCCGTAAAGTTGTACGGGTTCCTTAACGTCTTAGCTATCTATTCATGTAATCAAAATCATAATTGAATCACCCAGTTGTTACCAGATTTCCCTATACTTTACTGACTCCGATTTCATCCAAATCTGGATTAGGTTAGGAAATTCCAAGTTACTACCAAAAGTTTTCTGACCCCAATTCTTTCTCCATTGGCTTTTCCCTAACGACGGAATCAGGTCATTACAAGGGATTATGTTGACCTCACTTGTGGAATTATGTTGTTGTTGTAAATTAATAAGTACTACTTCCTCTGTCCCATTTTATGTAATACTTTTTCCTTTTTAGTCCATCCTAATGAAAACTATATTGGCCTCGACTCATTGGTAGGTGGGATAAGAACAATTATCTTGTTAAAATATATGAAATTATTTTATTTTACTTTAGTAATGAGTATATATTATTTAAATTTTGTTCCATTAATTGGATGAAAATGGTGGTAATAGTTATTTCTTATAAAATGTAGGATAATTAATTTCATGAAGTTTTTTTATTTATCTTGTCTAGCATACTAAATGACCTAAAATCTTCCGTCTCTTATTTGACACTTTTGATTTAGAAAATGTCATAAATAAATATTACTTTATTAAATAAAAAGACATTAATTATTTCTCTCATTTCCATCTTTAATACTTCAAAAGGATGTGTAGAATCGATATTCATTCGAGGAAGGGATGATAAAAGGATATTTTAATCAACTACACTATCTATTATCCTTAATACTACTAACAAATAGTAATAGGTTAGCAAAATTTTCAAAGGCTTTTTGTTGCGATATTATGAATAAGATTCTTTTTATTTTTAAATATCTAAATTCGAAATTTCACTCATTCTACCGTTATTCATTATTAAAGAAGTAGAATTTTTTCATTCTTAAATATCTAAATTCGAAATTTCACTCATTATATTAAAGAAGTAGCATTACGCATGAATCACAATTGCAGCCTTTTTGTTTAAACCGTGTGAAGGCTTTTATTGACTTTGACTTATTATTTAGAGCTTCTAGATTCATTGACTTTCAACCATCAAATTTGCTTGCTCGTAGACCCTTGACTTTGCTTCCTCTTTCCTCATCTCACTCGTTTTCGCTTTTAATTCCCATTTCCCATCAATAGCATACAAAATGAAAGAGAAAAATCTTGATCAAGTTTTTATTTTAATTTATTTTTATTCAATATTCGGTGTTTGTATCGAAACTAATCAAATTTGAATTTGAGCAGAAAAGTCCCATATTTAGACAAATTGCTTTCTAACAAAGTTGACTCCGTATCTAAAGACGAATTCAGGATTTAAAGACATGTGCACTATCAACGACTAATGCACATTAGTTAAAGTATGTTACTTAATGCCGATTTGTATGATAATTTTATTTAACATAAATATAAAACGAACTGATGAATTAATGTATAGATATGAATTAAATGACCCTACTAGATGAAGTTTGCTTTGTGAAGGGTGGTTTTAAATTTCACTTTGAACCATGAGATTGCAAGTTTGAAATAGTCATCCCCTTATTTTATTCAGGATTCAAACTCAGTCCACTAACCTCAGAGGCGGGCAACATTTAAACCAGCACACCCAAATAATTTTAGTGTCTTTGGTTGCCTAATAAAATATATATCTATCTCAAGGTATATTTTAACGGGTGCATGTGCACCCTCAAGGGAAAATGAGGGTTCGCCTCTGTCCGTACCTAGAAGAACTCAAACCCGAGATCATTGGACAAACATGAAGGAGTACTTAGCACTCCACCACGACCTCTCATGAGTGTTCAAAGTTTTAGTTATAAAGCTTCCTGATTCATGAACTGCTTCTCAATTCATTTGAGTGACACACCATCATCAACGAAAACACTTACTTCGATCCTTTATTCTCCAAAACAATGAGATGTATACATTTATTGAATATATATATATACATAAGCAAGAATTTATCATTTTAAAAAAGTGGTTTTTACTTCAATTCAATTTGCTTACATATAAAGTTGTCTAGATAAGTATGTCTTAATTAATTGTAAATCGATCCAAATATATGGGAGTGGAGAGCAATTTGTGGTAGTAATTAAACGAGAACACATTCATAGTTTGAAGTTATTTAGGAGAATAAAAGGGACAATTATCAGCATTCAAACTATCCCAAAATATTAATATCGACCTAAACAATCTTTCCAAATTATTATTACTCTAGTTATTAAATTCTGATTTTGATATGAAAAATGATATATTATAGATAAACTAAAAATACCAAGATAATGCTCACTACTAGTAGTGGATAGAATTAATTCTTTCCATAGAGGTGGTGGGGTCTTTTGACACCATAGTCTACACTATCTCGAGCCTCTAACCTCTCCTTTTATTTTATTTACTCCCTCTTTTTTATTTCATATATTTTGATTGAATACTAAATTAAAAAAAAAAACTTTTTTAATCTTAAATTAAAGATTTATATGATGTATGAAAATATTTTTTGAATCTTAAATTAAAGATTCATATGACATATCAAAATATTCTTTAAATCTTATGATCATAGACATTTAAATATGTTGTGAGATATTAAATTACTAAATATAAAACATAATATTGTTCTAACACTAAATATAAAACATAATAAATTTTAAAAATATGTACGATTAAAGGAAAATAAAACACGTAAACAAAAAAAATATTATTTAAAATTTTAATTTGGATGGGTTGAATATGAGTGGTGTGCATATTGCCACTGGTTGTGCTTCTTGTTCCTTTCGTTGCTATTCTCGCACTTTCTTTGCAACAATATTCCATAGACCTGCCCCTTCGAAAAAGCTTAACCACTCATCAAATGAAAATCAAAAGGTTTTAAAATTATCTTCTTAGTTTCATTTTACTTAGCTCAGGTTAATTTGACATTCTCTTTAAGAAATTATTTATTATAATTTTTTAAAGTAAAATAACTTTATTGATTATATTTATAATTTTTTTAAGTAAAATAACTTTATTGATTATATTTTTAAACGTTAAACCTGATTATTAGTACTTTACCTAGTAATTTAATGATAAGGTAGTATTAAAAGAAAATAATTTTTTTCCTGATTTGTTTAAAATATATAAATAAAAGAAAAATATATAATTAGCATAAGGGTTAAGTAAAATGAAATGAAAGAAGTAAGAAAAAGGTTATTCTGAAACTCAATGAATTTAATATTAATCAATTTTTTTACTATTAAAAAAATTATAATACTAGTCTATTTTACGTAATTTATTGGTAACTAAGTGGTGGCCAACATAATAGGTATGTGTTAAGGATAAAATAATGAAGTATTTCTCTTTATTAATACTTTTTAATACATGTAAATAATAATAAAATATATAACAAATATTTTGAGACGGAAAAAGTACTTAGATAAAACAACAAAATCCTTTATAATTCTAAGAGATTACACAAAAAGAAGGTGAAATTATGTAATTGTCTCCTGGCTAGTAAGCACTCAATAATTGAAGTGTGGATCACAGATCCGTATCCCTATCCTATCAAAACAAGATATAGTGTTGTATTTAATTAGCATTCCTATTTTATATACAGTATTGTAGTTTGACGCAATGTCCATTAATCCATCATCCATGGGTTATTATAATGAATGACTTGTTATAATATCAAGCTTACATATTTCATTTTTCATGAAAGGTCACCTACAAATATGTTTTGGGTGATTTTATAGTGAGAATATTTTTTACTCACTTGATGTACATAACATAATAAAGTTGTAAAGAAGAATTTTAAGTTAAAAATTATTGAATATTATTATCAATAAATTTTATTGTATGATGGCAGGTTGTTTCCATTTTTACTAGATTAATGGTGGATACTTATAAAAGATTCACCTATAGTTACTTAATAAATGAATTGATTGTGCAAATAATTTTAATAATTACTTAATAAATTAGATGGTCACAAACACAACTGTTTTAACGTGCAGATATGGGACATTAAGAGGGGTAAAATTTACGCGAAGACATTGCTTAGGTTTAGCTTTAAATATACATTTTTCCTTTATTCGTATCTCATCGCAGTTTTCATTACTGACTTACTATTAATTCTTCAGGTTTTATATCTCAAATTTTCAAGCTCACTAAATTCACATTTTTCCGATGACGTTATCAAGACGACTGTCCCGAAGACAAGGCTAGTAATACTCATATTACTTTTATCTCGTTAATTATTTTTATTGTTCATTGCTTAAATTCATCAGCTTAATCACATTAAACAAACAATTTAGTAGTAACAATCTTATTGTTTGATCATTATATAATTTATATGTCCTTAAATCATTTAAACAAGTTCAATTGTTACTCTGAGGGCAAATTAAACAATATTATTACAACTTAAAACTCTTTAAAGCAACAAATAATTTTGCAAAGTTAAGTTGGCTAAGTCATGATGTCACCTAATTTTACCATCCTTTTTAACTTGATATGATACGACAATAATATAAAGTTTAGGAAAGGCCAAATTTCATTGTCACTCTACACACACCATTGCTGATGTTTTTGTTTCACTATCTTTCCTTTTCGTCTGAGCCTTATGTGAATGCCATTTGTCATAAATAATGTGTCAGTTTACCTATATTATCTGCTTTACCAATTTTTCATGGCCACTGGACATACCAAATGGATTCACTTTTTTTTTTCTTTTCTTTATGGGAATTACATATTATTGTATCAAAAATGATATTTAGAGATAATTAATTAATGATAATATCTTAATTATTGATATATATGTACTTTTATAAGTAACTAACACTCATAAATAAAGCCTATAGCAACATTGAGTTCAATGACAGTTATAACTATGTCGTTAAAGATTTTAGCATTCTTTGTTAATATATATGTATATTTATTGTCGCTAAAAGCTAATTTTATTGTAGTGTGTGAATAGTGGAAGATAAGAAAGGATGATTGTGGAGGACTTCTAGTGAGTTTCAACCGTGTATATTATTGATTATAGGGTGAATTTGTAAGGGAAATTAAGTAAAATGATAAATATCTAGAGTATATTATGTAATTCAGTTATAGTTTTGATTATTTTTAAATTTGTAGCTATAGTTTTGTGAACTTTTGCTATTCGGTTTCTTAATTAATTGTATAAATTCAGAATTTGTATAATTCGGTTCCTGATTGTATAAAATTTGTATATGCTTATCTTAACTATTTGTATACGATTTATGAAAAATTCATACTAAATTGGAAAAATTTCCTAAATACACATCTTATTTTTACCATAATCTCTAACACTCTGTTTGGATCATTGTTACCCATTGTATTGTATTGTATCGTTACTATACCTACAATGTTTGTTTTGATTGTTACTTAAAATGTATTGTATTGTATTGTATCGTTACTATACCTACAATGTTTGTTTTGATTGTTACTTAAAATGTATTGTATTGTATTGTTAAATTTCGTTGTTCCGTAACAATGAAAACCCCTATTTTATGGAACAACCGATTTGGTGTGTTCCCATTGTTACTTAATTTCTTTTTCCAATTATATCTTTACATAATATTTCAAAATACTATTTTACCCTTTACCTTATATTATTTAATTCTAGTCAAACCTCCTACCCTAGAATAATTAATGATATTTTAGTAAATTTATAAATTACAATACAATACGACACAATCAAACCAAATAATTAAAATATTATTAAACAACAACAAACAATACAGTTTAGCCAAACATTGTATCTACCATACAATACAGTACAATAGAGTACAATACAATACAACATTTTGAAACAATGGGTAACAATAATCCAAACAAAGTGTAAAATTCCCTATCATGTAATTTTTTTAAACAAAAATCACCTCTCGGATACACCACTACGCTAGATCCCTATCCCCCTCTCGGATACATCCTCCCCTTTATGATACATCCCTTCCCTCTTGGATACATCCCTCCCCTCTTTGATACATTCATCTCCTATGTGTCCGGATATCCTATCCCCTCTCTGATACATCCCTCCCCCTCGGATACTTCCATCTCCTATTTATCCGAAAGTCTAGTGATGTATCTGGAAGTCTAGTGATGTATCCGCGAATTCCAGTGATGTATTCGGAATCCATAAATTTTAAGGGCTTCTTGTAATTTGGAAAATAGTAGGAAAATAATGTAATTAGCTCTTAACATTATGAGATTTATGTAAATTATACTTATAAATTACCATGTTTGTATATTGGCAAGCGAAATATACAAACGGAGTTCTGAAAACTCCTAAATGTATAAATACAGAATTTGTATATACTTACCATGTTTGTATATTCGCAAGCAAATATACAAACATGCAAGCGAACTATACAAAGCGCAACCTCCATAAACAAAACTATAGCTATGAAGCGTAATTACCAAACTACAACTATAAAGCCTTATTATATTTATTATCTTTGATATTTCTGAATTTTTTTGTAATCACTTAATTAATTGAAACCTAATCGCTCAACTTACGTGAGAAGATTTGGCAAAAAGGCCATTTTTAAAATTTGATTTGCAAAATGCTTAGTGAATTTTTTATTTTTTATTTTTGCTTTATTTTTTAGTTTTGGAATTCAGTAAATTGAAGAAAGGTGGGGTCATGGTATTCTTTATAATTTTAGAGAGTTTGAAGTAGGATTTTAAGTTTATTAGTAAATATATTTGGGTCCATATATATCTAGTCGTCTTTGATACAGAAGGAACACGCGAATTCAGATTAGTCAAATTTTAAAGTAATAATAAAAAATGATCTGGTGTTTCCCCTTCTTTGCTTCTACCTTTTTTTTTATATACTGAAAAATGACTAATTAAGGGTTTATTTGGTTAGACATTAGTTATATTGAGATTGATTAGGTTGGAATTAGCTATTATAATATTTTTTTTATTAGTTGTTTGATTTGTTGTTATAAAAAAAAGTGCATGGCATAATTTCTAAAAAGAAAGTTATTTATTTATAATGGAAAAGGGTCAAAATTGCCCCTGAACTATGTGAAATAGACCACTTATACCCTTCGTTACATTTTGGGATAAAAAATGCCGTTGTGGTTATTCTAAGAGACCACAAATACCCTCAAGAGTTAACACTCCAAATTTTTATTGACGTGGCAAGCCGCGTGGGACTAATCCTTCCACCTACGCATTGCCAACTACGATTCACTACAATAGAACTAGACCTTTAGCGGCGAACAACAGTCGCCACCAAAAGCCCAGAAAATCGTCACTAAAAGTTTTTAACATTAAATTCTAATTTTGTGTTTTTTTCTTCATTATTTTAAAAAAATCAAAAATGATATCGATTAAGTAGGAGTTTGAAGACATTGTATGTTTTATTTTTATGTCATATGTAAATGTATAAAATGTACAATGATGCATTATATAGTAGGAGATTTGAATCGAGAAGTAATTTTGATGATTTTTCGTAATAATATTGGATGTTTTTAATATTGATATTGCAAGTTATTTATTTTAGAAAATTAGGTTGTAATCGAAAATTAATTATCATATTTTTTGTTGAAAAAATAGGTTTTACTAGAGAATAGTTGTTGGAGCCTTAGTCGCCACTAAAAATCACTCATAACCTTTAGTGGCAATATTTTGGGATTTTGTGGCGACTTTATCGCCACTAAAGGTCAAGTTCTTTTGTAGTGAATTTTAGTTGGCAACGCTTAGGTGGAGGGATTAGTCCCATGTGGCTTGCCACGTCACTAAAATTTTGGGGTGTTAATTCTTGAGGGTATTTGTGGTCTCCCAGGATAACGGCGGGGGTATATTTGATCCCAAAATGTAATGGAGGGTATAAGTGGTCTATTTCGCATAGTTCAGGAGCAATTTTGACCATTTTCGGTATTTATAATAATATCATCCATCTTATTTAGTTGTAAAAAAGGGTTTGAGAGACCTTAAGGGTATCTTTGTCATTTGCATTGTTTATTCCGTGATAACTATATCCATTACCATTATCACTCACAAAAATAACTTATTTCGATACTAATTACGAAATTTATTCATAATTAGTAACTAAACAATGAATAAGATCGATAATGTATACTAAATTCTAATCCTAACTTAAAACTATTTATGTTTTGTCCAGTCAAAAAGCATCGTAAGTTCGTAAAATGAACTTGAATTGCATAATTTGTAATGAAAATAACCAAACATTGCACTTGCTATGGAGTTCGGAACCTAAATAAGCCACAAAAAGAATAAAAGTGACCAAAATAAGCCATTATTCTAGTAAGTAACTAAAATAGGCTTAGTGGAAGAAAAAATTCTGTTTTATGCAATATTCCAAACGTTTTCCGTTAGTCTCATAACGTGTATATTTTAATATATAACGGAACTATTTTTTACACTTTGTAAAGTGGAAGAAAAAAATATGTTTTACAAAGAGGAATATTTTTCAAGTATTGTTATAGGAGGACGTTGTTGACTAGTCTTCGTCTCCTTCCTAACATAGATTTCAAGTATTGTTAACTTGATTTGATCTATGTAGTTATTTTGAACTCTCAAAAAATGGGTCAACGATTCGTCATTATAGATAATCCACTCTCCAAAGTTACTTGTCCTTGTGATAAAAATGAAGTGGGGTATTTTTCGACTATAATCAAATTATAATCAATACTATTTATACCCATTCTTTTATAAACTGATGAAAGAAATTTATGATATCGGACATTAATTTAATATCTTGCATTGTATTTGGGATGACACTTATAATAAACGATATTTTCATCATGTATAATTTCGTCATTCCAATAAATCGGAACTCTTAACTTTTGGTTCATAAGACATCTTTTTGTGATTGAAATGAAGAAAAATAGAAGACTAAAGAGTTGAAGGGCAACGTTTGAACATCCTTAATAGAGCTTGGAGGAGTTTTCAAAATAAAAAATAAAAACACATAGTGTAATGATTTTTTTTCGTTTTTATGGTATGTCAAATCAATATAATTGTATGACAAACACTGCAAAAGCTTCATAAAGAGATACAATTTAATGCAAAACGTGAAAAATATTCCTCTTTGTAAAACATAATTTTTTCTTCCACTTTATAAAGTGTTAGAAAAACTTCCACTTTACAAAGTGTAAGAAAAACTTCCACTTTACAAGTGTAAAAAATAGTTCCGTTATATATTAAAATATACACGTTATGAGACTAACGGAAAATATTTGAAATATTACATAAAATGAAATTTTTTCTTACTTACTAGAATAATGGCTTATTTTGATCACTTTTATTTTTTTTGGCTTATTTAGATTTCGGACTCACTCCTTACTATGCACCTACTAGCTAGAAACCAATTTTGCAAGTCATATTCTAGCTAAAGTAAATATTTAATGTTAGATATGTCGGTTCAAAGTCTCTAGTTGTAGTTCTAACACGTAAAAAAAAAGCTTGTCACGTCCCTTTTTCTCCAATATGATGGACCACTACATTGGAGTCCACTTGCCTATGGGATGTTAGATTCTATGCTCTATAAACTATCCTCTATGGGAGGTTTAATATAGTAAATTAATAACCTATAGCTATTAGACATCGAGAGTATAATGGGATGAATATATTTCTCCCGTTTTTAATTAGAATTTCTTAGTTCAAACCTTGTGAGTGACAATATTCCTAAAGGGGAATTCTCCTCCATATTGTGTGAATTAGACTTAGGGTGTGTTTGGTATGGAGGAAAATATTTTCCGAAAAATATTTTTCAATTTTCTCATGTTTGGTTGGGTAAAATGTTTTGGAAAATATTTTCCAAATCAACTCATTTTCCTCAAATTCAAGGAAAATGATTTCCCTTCAAAATTTAAGGAAAACATTTTCCAAAACTTTCCTCCAACTTCAAATTACAATTTTTTTGTTGAAAAAATAAATTTAAAGCTTATTATTAAAAAAACATTTTTCAACTTCCATTTTTTTAATTTTTTACCCACCCTCACCCCGACCCTCCCTCCCGCCAGCCCCTACCCCCCCTCCCCCCTTCCCCCCCCCAAAAAAAAATATAATAATTTAATGTTTGTTTTTTAAAAGTATTTTCAATTTTCAAATTTTATTTTCACCTCACCCCCCAAAATAATAATAAATTTAAATTTTGTTTTATAAAAATACTTTCAATTTCAATTTTTTGTTTTTGGGGGGGGGGGGGGGGGGGGGGG
>JAJOOR010003460.1:0-57879 GCA_036250505.1 Solanum acaule
CGCCTGTTTATATTGTTATTTATCTACTCTTGTTTAGTTTCTACCCTCAGACCCATTACTTGTTGTTCCGGGTTACGGGTTGGCTTACCTACTGGTGGGTTATAGTAGGTGCCATCATGACTTGAGAAATCGGGTCGAGACACTTAAGTCTGGCCGGTAATTATTTTTGGTGGATCTTAAAGGATGATTCGCTCCTTCCCTTTAGGAAAACTAGAACTCTTACCTAGAATCGCATAAGCTAAGTAGATCACTCATTGGAGTTAATTTAAGCATAACTTAGTAAATATTTAGGTGTCCTAATTCATCTTTAAATGGCGACTCCTTAAGTTAAATTATGGCGACTGATTGGAGAGTTGGGCTTTTGGAACTAGTATCCTTAACTCAAACGAGATGATATACATACATACATACATACATACATACATACACCGATCTATAGGCATTGAAGTACTATCGTTTCATTCGATGACTGGTTCATTCAGAAACTGAAACTTAAGGACTCTGGTACTACAGTCAACTGAGGCATAATAAATGTGTAGTCAATCCATGTCGAGAAGATATCAAAATCAATCATGTCTAACTCTACTAGATCAATGGAGGTGATTTTCTAAAAGATACAAACTGGGTAATTTTTGTATAGTTGTTTAGCTACAGGTGACTCACTAACAGAAATAGAGACTGAGAAGGATTTTGATAGGACTTTGGGAGTGACATCAAATTTCATTGCACATAAGGAGTCACGAAGAAAAGTGTGTCTCCTAGATCTAACAAGGTATAAACATCAAACAAAAAGACTCTTAATATACCAGTGACTACATTAGGGGAACCTTCCTGATCCTGTCGAGTCTAAACAGCATAAAACTTATTTTGGTGTTGTCCACCATCAATGATAGATGAGGTACCGTGTTGGGTCGGGCAACCTGCTGGAGTGTTAGGCTGAGCTTACTGACGAATATTTCTACCCTTGCCAACTGCAGATGGACAATTCCTTAATTTATGACGAGTCTTACCACATCGAAACATCCAATAGTACCGACCATACAATCTTCAAATAGTTCTTACCACACTTATGACAAGTGGGGAAAGAATGTCCACTAGAAACACTATCTTAGAGCTTGGCATTCTATCCTTGTTAAACTTAGGCACTGGAGCACTAGTAGAAGATAGGACCGAGCCTGAATATTTCTGATGGAACTAAGAAAAAATAGCACATCCTGGTCTCTTATAAGAGTAGTCAACACTATTTGTTCGAGCCCATTAGATATCCCTATCACTCTCCTTGAGATTTTCCTTCTTTAATTTTTTGGGCATGAGTCATCAAACGGGAGATTTCTATCTCCTTGATCAACATCGCAGTCATACACTTGTTCACATCATCTTAGAAACACTAGAGACAAATGTATTCATGAGGGCCCTAGAGTCTGCCACCATAGTCAAAGAATACCTAGAGAGTTGAGTAAACTTCAAAGAATACTTATGCACTGTTGTGTTACCCTACCTCAAATTTATGAACTCTTAAACCTTAGCCTCTCTCATCTCAAGCAGAAAGATTGTGTCTAGAAAAGTACCCTTCAACTTTTCTCAATTTAGGTGGCCTGCATCAACAGTCATTTCCTCTTTCCATTGCCTGTACCAAATCTAGGCAACTCCCTTCAACTGATAAGTGACTAAATTTGCACTCTCGATCGGAGTGACACCCATAATCTCAATAAACTTTGGTGGATCCTCATCCACCTTTGAACAATGAAATTTTGGAGGGTTCATCCGAGTGAAGTCCTAGACTTTAATAGTAGTTATAGCCACATTTGAGATCACAAGAGTCACAACCTCTCGAATGACCTGAGTAGTCAAGCTTGAGATAGCACTTGGAAAGCATTTTCACACTTAGCATGAGTAACGTGTTCATCCAAAGAGTCAACTAGAGCCAGAGGTGCTTGTTTCTCCTCATTTTGATTCTTTCTAGTAGGAGGTATGATTTTGAAAGCATGTAAGGGATGAGTTATAAATAAATTTTATGGACTTACGCTCTATCGCACGACTAAGAGTATGAAAAAAGTACAGTATTTCTTAAAATGTTTCAGAGTTTCTCATTCATTGTTGTGGTGCGCTTCACACCCATGAACAAGATTTTACTTAACACGGCTTTCAGACACTTGAACCTAATACTCTAATACCAAGTTTTTTATGCCCTGAGACAATCACTAGATGTGACACGGTGCTTAGAGTCACAAGTGACCTCAAGCTAACCTCATGACATAACACTAAGATTGGAAAAATCAACATAAAACTGAAATACACATGTGGAAGCTAAAACTGAAATATCTGGATGGAGCCCAAAATACTGAGATTCGACAAAAATTGGAAGACAACATAACATGGAGGAATCTAACTGACTGTTTGAAAGTCTCTACTAATATGAGTTGCTAGGACAAATACCTAACTAACTTTAACATATCTGAAACTGAAAATCAAATATTAAAATAAAGATAAGAGTTGTCCTCGAGGAGATGAGGATTCACCAATAATGTTGCTAACTGATTAGAGATAGAACTAAGCGTGGGCCTGATGATGGTCGTCAGAATCTATATCATCAAAAGTATGCAGTCAGTACTTGAAATGTACTAAGCATGGAGAAAATGCAATCAAACTTGTTTTCACTCATGATCTTGAGAAGAAAGATGAAATAGATGTTCAACAAATTCTCCCAGTTGATAATTATGCAGATATGCTCACTAAAGCATTACCAACCTCAACATTTGAAAAGCTGGTATTCAAGATTGAAATTCATCGTCTCCAAGAAATTAAATGATGTTTGCATCAAAAGGAGTTATAAACTATGTGTTGCAGTCTTTTTTTCTTGGTCTAGGTTTTATTCCAATGGTTTCTCCCGGCAAGGTTTTTGACGAAGCAACAAACAACACGTATTACAAGATATGTATACTCTTTTGTCTTTCACTAGAATTTTTTCCCATAGGGTTTTTCCTAGTAAGGTTTTAACGAGGCATATTATCTATCAAAGGTCATCAAAAGTAGAGTGTTGTATATAATTTGATGGTTAAATGGATGACCATAGCTCCTAGGTTAATTCCCTCCTTTATGGGTAGTAATTTTATTGATAATGTGGTTAAATGGATGACCATAACTCATAGGTTAATTTCCTCTTTTATGGATAGTAATATTGTTGATAATGTGGTCATGGATGGCCAGAACCCCTAGATTTATTTCCTCATGTATGGATAGTAATTTTCTTATTCTCAAGGTTTAATGTCATGTTTATGACACCCTTTGGTATTCATCAATATAATACTATAAATAGTGATATTATTTCTCTTATCTTATATTATTCTTCTTGTCTTCATCTTTATATTATTTTTTTGTTCTTAAATTTATAGCAAAATTAAACTTAAAAACAATCGTTTGAGGCTATTGTTCTTCTGATCCATTGCTGATCACAATTTTCACTGTACAAGCATTAAAATAAAAAATGATCTCCATACTTGAGAAGCGTATATACAACAAATATTTCGAATGAGAACAAACTTCTAATCATGGTGATGCAAGAAAACATATGTAAAATATTCTTCATCGATTTTGATTAAAAGTAGGTTTTTCCTATTTTTTATTTTTTATTTAAAAGTCATTTAAGTTTGACTTTTTTTATTTTTTTGACTTAAAAGCTACTTTTTTTAAGTCAATCCAAATGTTTAAAGAGGTTAGGGTGGAGTCATTTTAAAAGTAGGATAAGGTGTAAATTATAACAAAAGACAATAGACTATCGATTTTCTTTTTGGTCCAAAAGAAAAAACTTATATAAATATATGGGAAAATTAGCAAACTAGTCACAATCCCTAACTTAATTAGTAAAAACATCTACACTTTAAAATAATTATTTAAAATGTCAAAATGTCAATATTTTAGAAAATTATTTGTATTCAAATACTATTATTTGTCTTTCTTTTTATTTCTCAAAACAGTCCAACATGAAATACATCCACTACCCATTTACACTTCTTCCTAGGCTTTAATACCATTAAATTTATTTTCCTTCTTCACGTTTTCAATTTTTTTTCTCTTTCATCAACTTTTCAGTTTTCACCATTGTCCCCATCATTCACATTTTCTTATTTTTTTTCTCTTTCATCAAATTTTCACCATTATTCTCTCCCTCATTGTTGAAGAAGAACTAATTATTCAAGTTCATACCAATTTATTCGGATCTATCAATTAAATCAAGAAATATCTCAATTGATAAAGGTATATTCGAAGTCATCATTTATTTTGCGAGATTTCATGAGATTGTGTTTCAAAATCACAAATTATGTTGAATTTTGGATTGTATGTATTATGGATTTTCCGTCATTTTTTCGATTTTTATGTGAGTTTGTTAACATACTCATCAAATATTTATGCATTTCAAATTTTTAGTATTTTAAACACTATTGTTCGATTCTTTTGTGATTTTGTTTTCATATTTGAAATTTAGTAGATTGTAATTTGTAGTAATCTACATTAGCATTCATACATAATATATTGTTTGATTTTTTTATATATTCATATTTAATTATTTCGAATTTTGCTTATAGGGTTACTAATGCACAAGTGAATACAGATTCAACTTTGAGTTTGGTGAAAAAAATGGAAAAAAGGAACATAGCAGACGAAGAAGAAAGAGAGAGTCAGAGAAGAAAGTTGCAAAATTGTAGTCATACCAGAATAATATTCATATTAATTTTTATTTGTCAATTGTTTTTCTTTTACTCATCATTTGTATTTTTATTAAGAAAATTGTATTTCTTTTTTAGTTTGTAGTCATTCAAATAGGTATGTCAAATGGATTTGTATTTCTTAAGCATGGATGTATCCTATTTTTTAACAATCAATTTGTATTATTTTTAGAATATTGTATCCTTCCTCAACATATTGTATTTTTTTCACTATGTATGCTATTTATTTTCCAAAATTTTGTATCCCTATTTCTTTCATAGTCAATTTGTATTTAGTTTTTTAGAATATTATATCATTCCTCAACAGATTGTATTATTTCTACCATGTATATTATTATTATTATTTTCAGAATCTTGTATCCTTTCATAAATCATATTCATATGTAATGATCAGATTATATTGATATACAATCAGTAATATTTTTGTAATACAAATAAAAGAAAAATATATTTGACCGTCATGTAATACAATTTTGATCACAGAAATACAATTTGTAGTTTTCACTATGAAATTAAAAAAATAATAATTTTAATTTGAATGGTAAAGTAAGCAGTAAAAAATATTGGTATACAATTATAATGAAAACATAATAAAAAGGAAAGTTGATCCAATCGAATGAAAAAGGGATTTTTTTTTTTTTGAAATTGTAACTAATGAGAATTTTCAGTGATATGTTCTTTTTAAAAAAAATATTATCTCCCTTGATTTTCTCCTTTCTAAATAATTGTAATCTTGAAAATCAAACAAATAAAAAATACATAACAAACTAAAATATTTACATTTTAGATAAATATTGAAAGTGTGGCTAAGAAAACCTATTAAATGTCAAAATATAGACATTTTGAAAATTTTGTGCAGTCATCATTTGTAGAAATAAAAGTTTTTATTTTCTTATTTTAAATTTCTTCAAATCATAGGAACGACATACACGTCAACCGTGTATTAGGTATAAAATTATAATATAAAGTCAAATAGAATTAAGTATTGGAAGACATATAATACCCTGTCAAATTAAAAATCACATCAATTAAGCATCATTTTTTTAAGTTAATATAAAATACATGTTTATAATGTGTTGTCACATATATAGCAGTAAGTATCGAAAATATTATATTATATTATATGTCGGTACCAAAGTATTAGTCATTTTGGTGAATTGAATTTATTTCAAAATATAATTGTTATAAATAAAAAAAAGTAGTCAATTATATTTTTTTTAAATGCCTTGCAATATCTACTGTTACTATTTTAGTTAATGGAGTGTCAGTTAAGTGATATTAAACGAGAAATGAAGGATAACTTATTTAAAATTATGAGTAAAATTATTTATTATCTTATTTACCGAAAGACAAATAATAGGTGTTATTAACTAGACAATTGCAAAACAACGAAATTAGAGTAGTGGCAAGCCAATGATAGTATTTGGTAAAAACTTAGCCGTATACACCTAACTAATAAATAAATAACACTTGCATAATTAAAAATATTAGGTGCTATCTCTATTAAAATAATGAGTAATTAGACAAAATGGCTATTATGTTAAATTTCTAACACAAAAAATAGTCTACTGAGAAGTATTAAGTCACTTATTACAATAAGTGGTTATTTGGGACTTTTGTCATTCAAAATTGGGATAAAGCACATGTAATCTCTAGATTATAATCGAAATTTTAGAGATACACTTTAATTAAATTAAGGTTCTATTACTCTTCCACCACCCACCCACCTCCCTCTCCCCCTCTCCACTCAATTTTTTTGTAATTTTTTTTTATATATTTTGGCTTATGTGACTCCGCGTGGGGATGTTTGGATGTCATGTAAGCCAAAAAGGAGTACAAAATTATAAAAAATATATGGGTTCGGGTTATAGGACCTTAGTTTAGTTAAGGTGTGTCTCTGGGATTTCGGTCATAATCTAGGAGGATAGTACTTGTGCTTTATCCATTCAAAATTTGGCATCTTCTTCTTCTCTTCGTTTTGAGCGAATTATATATCAACAGACAGCATGATATCACGAGGATTTCATCTAAAATTTGGAATTGTTTATAGGTGATTTTGTGTTGATCGAGATTGAATAGTCAATATATATTTGATATATAGTCTGTGTAAACTTCATAGTTCATATATAATTAAGTTATATTATATTGAACTTTTTGAGTGTATATCATAATGTGTAGTCATTAATCAGTGTATAATTCATGTATATTTAAGCTATATTATATAGTTAATTATACTTTTTATGACTTATGACAAGCTATATTGTATATACTTTTTAGCTATATTTTCTGTAAATAGATGATTATCTTTATTATAACTAATTAGTTTATTATATATATTTGAAGCCGCCCCTATATATATATATATATACAGTACTGAGAGTGCACAAACAAGGCCTTACTACTAATAACTTTATGATGTTTGGTAACAAAACCTAAAATGTTAAAGTTCTTTCATACAATTAATATTAGTTTAATATTCGTGCATTGCACGTGTATATCATGTCAGCAAAAATATTCCATATATACCGAAAAACCCATATCCAATCTCAATATTTATCAATCCATAGGTTTTCTCTTTGCGCGATCACAAGAATATTATAATTAATTTAAGTACCAATATATAAAGTCCATCATTACTATCTTAAATTAATAGTAAGCATATGCCACAGATAAAAGAATCTCAAAAAAAAAATCAAATTGCATTTTAAAAAATAAATAGAGAAGAATTCACTATCATAATTATGATAATTGAGAAGAAAGAATATAGTCAACGAATTTTCGCCATTGATATCAAAAGTAAGATTATGTAAATCAACAAAAATTAATTATGATCTCCAAATAATTATATTGGGAGTGACTTGATTCTTGTGAATATGTGAGACATTGTATATAATGATTTTTATATGTGATCTGGGTTGGCTTCGCCTTTACAGAAGTAGAAAAATCATAAATCAAAAAAGATTTTGATTCTTAGAAAATCATTAATAGTACTATTATATTTAGGAGTTATAAAAATACTATAAAAATTAACATGAGTTTTTATATTAGGAGTTTAAAATACTTCAAAATCAACGTGACTAATTTTTAAATTTTTTTGAAGAAATATGCCATATTAGGAGTCTAAAATTTTTTAAAAATTAAAATTAAAATGTTAGGACGCCTACCTATTCAATGAGAAGAATTTGCCTTCTAACTGCTTTTCATCCACATTAGGACTCCTAGCTATTGAATGAGTATATTATGTTTAATAACGTGAAATATTCAAAATTAGATATTATGCCAGACTCTAATTCTTATTTTTGCAGAATGGTCAAGTTTTCACCTAAAAAGGATTGATTATAGAAGTCACGTGGATCAAACAACAATCCAGAGGACCTCGAAGTTATTATCTGACTATTCACCTTTCACGAGTTCTACATTTATGATGATCTATATTCAACTATGTCTAAAGGTGTAACATTTCTTAACAAGAGCATAGTTACACCAAAAAAATATCAAAAATCATGTTGTTTTCTCGAATTCCTCCGACACAAATGGAATGTGTAGCCTCCATCGATACCAAAATCGGTGCAAACACACTAGTAGTGCTCCATTTTCCTCCACCTCAATTCAAGATTCAAGCATTAGCTTCTATATTCTGCCAATAGAACCCATCAAAGATATTCTTATTAAGCTACCAGTGAAATTATTCGTGATATTCAAGTTTTTTTTCAAATTCTGATTTTGTTTAATCTCTAGTTTTGATTTTGTCAAGACTAATCTCAGCTTATCTGCTAACAACAAGGCCTACCACATACTTATGTTGGGATATGATCTACCTGAACAGTACGTGTGTTGCACGTGTATGTCATGTTAATATTATTAACTTTAATACTACAAATATTTGAAAATCTTTAATATTGTTGTAACCATACACATTTCTTTTTGTTCTGCGAATAGTTTGCAGAGTGTTTCTCACCTCTCTAAATAAACAAGTAGTTGGTGCTTTTTGTCAATAAACTTAGATGAAGAAATATGCAAGTAAAGATCGATTAATTGTGAACTACTAAAAATAAAGGCAACTCTCATAAGTGAAAAAAGAAACAATGAAACTAATTAGTGCAGCTCAGTATCTTTATTGAGACGCCTAAAATTTCTTTAATTTTCAAAAAATATATTTTCCGATTCCTTAATTATTAATTTTACCTAATATCTCTTGTTATGTATTTTTCTTGTACCATATATTTCAGGACTCTTTAATTTCAAATATTATAATGAAAATTAAATATTAATTTGAGGGAGAAAATAGTAAATGACAATTTTACCTATTGTATTACGTGCTTGCACGTGTGTATCACGTTAATTATATATATATATAATTTACTCTAATTAAATAATATGGTCATTAACGAAGGTATCAATAGAGTTGAGTCAAAAGCATTCTAAGTTCCCATGAATAATAAGATGTTTAATCGCAAAACATGTTTTTTGATGACCCAAAAAACAATTTAATATTAGAAAAATCACACAAGAAAGCAAATTTCTGATAAATATATATATTCAATATACATAATTATAGTTTAAATAAATTACGATTTGTGTATTCATAGCAAATTTCTCTCTTTTTCTCTCTCTTTTTTCCTCTCTCCTCTCTCTATGTCCTCTCGCTTTGTGCTATATTACTTCATATTGCAGTACATTTAGTGAAAGATTTATTCAAAAAAAAATATAATGTCAATCACATACTGATATTATTACATATGATTTATTAAAATATATAATAACAATCACATTATATATATATATAAACACCTAGCACATAGGTGAATTTTTATTTGCATAATAAATATAATAAAATACGTAAGAGTTATCGAGTCTAAATTAAAACTTTCTGATTGAAAATAATTTGACAATTTTGCACCCAAGAAAATAAGCTAAATTAAAAACTAAACAAAACTATAAAGCCCGAAGAAGAAGAAACAAACGAAATAAAGGGACAATGAATTTTTTTTTTTTTTTAAAAAAGATGTGTGTTTTCTATTCTAAATAGATTATTTAAACCTACAGTTTAACTTCTTCCTTTTTAACAATCACCTAATATTATGTGCTTTTATAGATGTGTGTTTTCTAATCTAAATAGATTATTTAATAACGTAAGTAATATTAATCAATTGATTAAAGGAATCCTAATTCTAAAGGTGATTCTTAAAGCTAAATTAACAAAATTCATATTAAAAAGGAAGAAGTTAAACGGTAGTTTATTTTAGATTTAAAAATTTAGACTTTTTCATTATAAGGTTAATGTATAATTATTTGAACGTATTTTTTACTATTTTTGACGTATTTTTTGGGTCCTTTTTTGCCTTCTTTTTTTGACGTTTTAAATATTTTTTGCACTATTATTTTGAAAGTTTTTCGGCTATTTTTTTTTTTTTTTGGATCAAGTCTATTTTAGTTGGAAAAAGATTTTTAGAATTTAACCATAATTAAAAAAATCTTCTCAATTTAATTCTTATGATGTTTATTATATTCAATATTTAGTATCCTCAAAATAATAGTATAATAATTATTAGAAAACGGTGAAAAGACGATTTTATCTAAAGTGAAGTCTTTTGATAAAGAGCAAAAAGTTTAATCAGCATTATTAAGCACCTTCGTGGTTTTAATACAAGATAGATGATGTCCATAGTTCAATTAGCAAATAATTTTATCCCCCGAGTGTATCAATTACAACTTAATTAGTGCTAATATATTGGACAAAGGAAAGGATTCACAAATTAACTTACATTGAGTTAATGTTCCTCTCAACTAACCTTTATTCTCTAATTATGTCAATACTAAAGCTTAAAACATGTTTAATTCTGTTTTCCCTAATGTATGCAGATTTATATCTAGCAATATCACTAACCAGAAGATAGACTATGTATTCAAATTATTAGCTTAATTAATAGAAAAACTTTTGTTTGTTTTTTTCATTTTGCTTGTTAATTATTTGGTCAAGGGGGATACTATTTCTTTACTTAATTAAGAAGAATTAATTATCATGTACTTATATTTCAAGAGATTATGCACTATAGGAAACAAGAGAAAATTAGGGCCCTAACTTTGACAAAATTTATATAGTGATATTAATTTGAGGTGTCATATATATTGTTTTTTTGCACAAATAATATATATGAAGGCTAAGCTAGCTAGTACTCTTAATTAATTAAATGAGTTTGCTTTTCTTAATTTCTGCATCTAAATATGCAGCTTCTTGTTAACGAGACGTATATTCAGGCATTGAGATCAATAATTCAAACAAATTCCTCAAAATCTTCTTCGTTCTTCTTTTAACGTATTTCAAATTAAGCCCAATTAATTCAGATTCGTGTCATGTAGAAGAATACTAACAAATAAATTTCACCACTTAGTGTGAAGATATCCCACATTTATTGGTGAAGAGGACATGTGATTTCTTTATATGGCTTGAACGATTCTCACATGTTAAACCAATTTTTGGAGTTGAGTTAGATTCAAAATCTATTCGTTTCAAATATATAGTTGTTGTTTTCATGCAATATAGCAAATGTAAATTCACGTACAAGTTATTGACAATTCAAACAACCCCACCCCCACCCAAAAGAAGAAAAATGTTATCCCATGTTGAATTGAATTCTTGAACATAATATATTAACGTCTGATCTTCCTTGAAATGATGAAAAAAATTATTGAACAGCTAGCCTATGTTTTCCCAAAAGTAGTAGTAATAATAATATAATATATTTTAAATTAAAATATATATAGCTGGAATAGCATAAAAAAAAAGTTGGTGAAAGTGTACTTCGTGGGTACTTCCCCTCCAAAAAAGAAGATTAATGGAATAATATGCAATAAAATAGTACTTAGTACCAAATTAAAAATCCTGCAAGAGATAAATTTATGAATCTCCAACTAATTATTTCCCTTTTATCTTACATGGCTTATAGAGTAAAATTAATTCCTTTTGTATAAGCCAAATGATTTATTCAATCACACAAACAACTGACACAAGTCTCCTTGAAAATACCTTTTTTCTCCCTACGCATTCCCCCCTCCCCACCACAACCCCAAACACACAACTTAAAATATTATAATCTCTAAAATTTCTTATTATTTTGAAAAAATATACAAAATCCCTTCCTCAGATATATTCATATGCCTTCTCGAATACATCTCTATCCCTTTCGGATACATTCATGCCATTAAGTAATGTATCATTTACAATGTATCGAACATCCAAGAAATGTATTGTCGAGTAATAATAAATCCGGGATTTTTCTAGTTGGAGAAACCTCTGGAATAGAATATAATTAATGAAATTTCTGTAAGTTTTCCTAATTTATAAGGAGTGGTTTATCCCTACACGACATACATGAAATTAAATGGCATTTATATATTTTATTTTAATTTCGTTATTCTTATGAAATGTTACATCATACATGATACATGTATATTTTCGAAGGACTCTTCCGTATGTAGTTAGTATGATTTTCATGCATATGATCAGATGCAGCATATGATTGGATCATCTACTATATAATAATTAAGAATTATAGTAGATAATAAACTACGTATCCTAATGATCGACTAGTAATTAAATACTCATGAAGTTACAATCTTAGAAAAAGTAATTACTCCAATCAAACACCGAATTTGTGGACAAATTAATTAAAGTGATTGATCATAAGTTGCGTGCTTTCAATATAAAACATGGAGATATCTATGAAACTACACTCCAATAACATTTCAACACCACAAAGTATGTATCTTAACGAAAACACACTAAAATAATAAAATACGTACGCGAGCATTAATTCTTTATTAATCCCTATAGCGTAATCAAATTATAAAACTAAATTTTGATGATTGATTTATTTTAATTATAATACTATTTTGATGTTATTGTTTATATTAATTTTTTTCTTGATGCTTTAACGTTTACTTTGATTGATGCATTTGAGGTAAGGTCTTTAAAAAATAACCTCTCTATTTCCGTGAGATATTGATGAAGTCTACCTGCATACATTTTATTCTTGTCAAACTCCACTTATGAAATTTCACTGAATATATTATTAGTTGATTATTATAATTTGTTGAAAAAAAAGACATTAAAGCCGTAATAAAATGACCAAAAAGATTAAAATGAATGATTGAAGTGGAAATAGAAATAGAAAAATCACGTGATAGAGAAAGAGATTTAGATAAAACTATATATATAATTAAAAGGGACCCCTTATGTTATGTAGTCCCCATAGCCACCGTCCGAATGGTGTTTAGCCTAGAAAAAGGGATAATTGTCGTTTTCCAACCTCTTCTCTCTCCTTTCAATCCCATCCTAATTTGAAAGGTTTTTTCAACTTTAAAGTAAGACCCTACTTTCAAGTCTTTTCTTCACTCCCACGTCCCTTTTTTTCCCTTGGGTCAGACCCTACTTCGAGCTGTTGTCGTAGTAGAAAATTGAAATGCTACCTCTAACTCCTTATGATTATGGTGTAGTGGTGGAATTATTTCATCGTTAATCAGATATTTTGGGTTCGAATCTTGAATATGAAGAAAACTATGTTGGAAGTATCACCTCCGATGGGTGCCCTATAATGCATGATTCAAATTTAATCATGAATACAAGTTTTAGACACCGAATAAAAAAAATGCCACCTCTCATGACTTACACTTTGTTTGGATGGTTGTAATGTGTTGTTTCATAATATATTGTATTGTGTTGTGTTGTATTGTATCGTACTATATTGTTTTAATGAATACACAGTTTGAATATGTTGTATTGTTCTCCATCGTTACATAATGTCACACATTTCTGATTTGAATGATAAACCTATAAGAATAGTAGGGTACGGGATAGAGATACTATGAAAATGTAGGGTAAAGATGAAACATAATTATTAAATAATAAAGAAAGATAAAATAAGAAGAAAGTATTAAGGAAACAGTGCGATCATATTATCGGTCGTTCCATAAAATGAGTCTTTTCATCGTTACCTAACGATGGATTTAAACGATATGATACAATAGAATTTAAGTAACAATCAAAACAAACATTGTATTTAAACTAACAATACAGTACAATACAATGGGTAACAACCATCCAAACAAGGTGTTAGCATCAACACTGAGGTGTAGGTTTAGTGGTTGGTTAGAGTTAAGTAAAAATTAATTATGTGAAATTTAATTGTTTAAGTATTAATTACTATATTTTCTTAATTTTATATAAAATAATATATAAATTGATTTATAATTTATACATATTTTAATTATGTAAAATATACCATGATAATCAAACTTTATATTTTTGGTGTGCTGAATTTTGTATAAAACAATTAAAAAATTACACCACATTAAATTAATTATGCTAATTTTAATGAACCAATTCTCTTCTTAGGGTGTGTTTGGTAGGAAGGAAAATGTTTTCCGTGGAAACTTTTTTTCTAGAAAATGTTTTCTTGGAAAACAAGAGGATTTCTAACTTATTTTTTCATTTTGGTTGGTGAGTAGAAAATATTTTTTGGTTTGTGTTGTGTTGTATTGTATCATACTATATTGTTTTAATGAATACACAGTTTGGATATTTTGTATTGTTCTCCATCGTTATTTAATGTCACACATTTCTAATTTGAATGATAAACCTATAAGAATAGTAGGGTACGGGATAGAGATACTATGAAAATGTAGGGTAAAGATGAAATATAATTATTAAATAATAAATAAATATAAAATGAGAAGAAATATTAAGGTAATGATGCGATCATATTATCGGTCGTTCCATAAAACGAGTTTTTTCATCGTTACCTAACAATGGATTTAAACGATATGATACAATAGAATTTAAGTAACAATCAAAACAAACATTGTATTTAAACTAATAATACAATACAATACAATACAATACAATACAATGGGTAACAACCATCCAAACAAGGTGTAAGCATCGACACTTAGGTGTAGGTTTAGTGGTTGGTTAGAGTTAAGTAAAAATTAATTATGTGAAATTTAATTGTTTCGCTATTTATTACTTTATTTTCTTAATTTTATATAAAATAATATATAAATTGATTTATAATTTATACATATTTTAATTATGTAAAATATACCATGATAGTCAACTTTATATTTTTGGTGTGCTGAATTTTGTATAAAACAATTTAAAAAATTACCCCACATTAAATTAATTATGCTAATTTTAATGAACCAATTCTCTTCTTAGGGTGTGTTTGGTAGGAAGGAAAATGTTTTCCGTGGAAACTGTTTTTCTAGAAAATGTTTTCTTGGAAAACAAGTGGATTTCTAACTTAATTTTTCATTTTGGTAGAAAATATTTTTTAGTGTTTGGTTGGTGAATGAAAAACATTCTTCAAAAATATCTTTTATTCTAGAGAGTAAAAAATACTTTTTAGGAAAATAATTTATGACTCAGAAACCAACCCCTATAATCAATCTAAGACCCGACCTTAACATCCGAACTAGAACACAACCCCAACGACCATTCCAAAATCCGGCGTTGAGATCTGACCCTAACATCTGACCCGAGAAACATCATTGAAACTAGGACCCAATCCCAACACTCGAACCTAGACACGATCCCGCATCTCAAGTCGAGATCTAATCCCGACAATCGTTGCGGGACCTAACTTTCGGTCAGGACCCGACTCGGCTCGACTTGAAAATCGGGACCTGACCACACCCTACTCGATACCTAATATTTTTGAAAATGAAATTTTAATGCGGGGCTGAGGTTGGACGGGGTCGGAGTAGGAGGTGGGTAAAATATGAAAAAAATTAAAATTTGAAACATTTTTCAAATAAAAAAATTGACATATGGGAGGGGGGTCAGGGTAGGGTAAAAATGAAATTCTTTAAATTTGAAATATTTTCAAAAACAATTTTTTATATTTTTTGTGGGGCCGGGTGGGTAGGGATAGTCCGGGGTTGAGAGAGGTAAAAGAATCTTAAAATTTAAAATATTTTTTAAAATTTAATTTTTTTTGTTTGGTGGGAGGAGGGGGGGCTGGTTTGGGGTAAGAGTAAAAAATATTTGAAACTTTTTTTTTTTTTAAAAAAAGAAAATTTGATGGAAGGGTCGGGTATGGGGTTCGATAAGAAAAAAATTATAATTTAAGGTCGGAGTAAAAGTTTGGAAAATGTTTTCCTTAATTTTTGAAGGGAAGTCTGTTTCCTTAAATTTGAGGAAAATAAGTTGATTTGGAAAATATTTTCCAAAACTTTAAGCCAACCAAACATGAAAAAATTGGAAAACATTTTCCAGAAAATATTTTTCTTCATATCAAAGTCCAAATCTTAATCAGCAACCAAGCAATCTATTAAACCTTAAGGGGTCGTTTGGTGTGATAGATAAAATGAATTAATCTCAGGATAACTTTTAAATAGCCTTAATATGTTGTTTGGTTGCAAAGGCTGGGACAACTTATCCCAGGATTAACAATTAGTCCTAAGATAAGTTATCCCTCCTTGGGGTGGGATTATAGTAATTCCAGGATAACTTATCCTGGGATAAAGTATGTGAAATAAAAAAAATACCCCCTTAGACTCTTTTTTGTACACCACTTTACATTCATGTATATAAACATAGTTTTTAACAACATTTAGAATAATATTCACAACCTTAACTATTTGTTGTTCTTGTGATAATATATTTTTCTATTAAAAAAAATACATTTTGTAAATACAATTTTTATTTATGAATATATTACAAGTTGAATTTATTTGCCTAATTCTTATGTTTATTTATATTTTGATTTCTCTAAAAATGTTCACTACACTACTAAATTACATATTTTTAATTAAATAGTTTATTACTCACTTAAAAGTTATAATTTATATATCAATTAAAATGTAGATAACTTTAATAATAAAATTTATTTTACTTTAATAAACTTAAAATGGAAGTTTTAATTTTAAGCTAAATAAGATGGAAGTTTTACTTTTAAGATGAAATTAGTTTTATTTTTAAGTTAAATAAGATGTGAATTTTATCTTTAAGCTAAATAAAATGGAGTTTTATTTTTAAGTTAAACAAGATGAAAGTTTAATTTTAAAAACATATGGCACAATCATTGAAATGCACACACAAAGCTAAATAAGATGGAATTTCATTGTTAAGAATGAATTACTAAAACTTGCAAATAAAATATATATAAAAAAAACTAAATAAGGTGGAGGGTATTTTTGTAAAGAAATAACTTATTTTTAGAAATTATGCAATGAATATAAGTTTGAATATTACAAACCAAACGAGCAATAAAAACTAATCCCATCATGACTTACCAAAGTATAACTAATCACAGCATAACTTATCAAAGTATAACTAATCCTAGCATAACTTGTATTCAAATCAAACAACCTCTAAAGGTTGTTGAACTGATATCAAAATGAAATTCATATATATCAAATATATTGCTTAGTTGGCTGCATAAGAAGAAGAGAATAAGATACAGATAACTACTTCGATATTGGTTGGCAGTTCGTATTAAGTCATGTGAAAAATCTTTGTATTGTTTTTGTGATATAGAATATTGAATAATATTACTACATGAGAAGATTAGAAGCAGATATTTTTTAAAATCTGCTCGCTTCTAGCTAAGGACATTTATGTAAAAATTATAACTTTTTTTAATCTTAATTTATTTATTTATTTTATTTTTTAAATCCTTTTTATTTTTAAGAATTGCGTTAAAAATTATACAAATTGCGTTAATTAATAACTTAAAATATTTAAATTTTAAAAGATATAAAAATATTTGAATAACTCTCGAAATTGTATTACTGCCACGTAAATAGAGTTAGAAGAAGTAACATTTGTAATTTAAAAATTACATTAAAAACATTATAAATCACAATAATTAACTATTTAAAATTTTTGAAAATCATATAAAAAATCTAGTTGACTATTAAAATTCCATAAGTAACTCATGCTTTATTAATCATAATTGTTTAACAAATATCTTCATTATTAATTACCCCCCCTCCCACACACACATTATATTTCAAATATCTTAGAAAAACACGTAGTCATTATTCTTTGGGTGCGCACTACGTAAATTTGCTATTGCACAAGATATGTGAAGCACACTAGGTAAATCCTCTGTTACGAACTCGTCTAAGAAAGGATCATGTGGAAGAGAACCCTTAGCCCGTTGCACCGACTCAATCAACTGAGAAAGGACTAGGTGGGATTCGATCCATGATCTCTCTTGATACCTAGGTGTCACGCCACGATCTTGAGAGGTGCAACTAGCACCTTGTGTCATACTTGATCTTGAGCCAAATCAATTAGGTACACATGCGACTAGCGCGCACCAGCTGCATTCAATGAAAAGAAACAAATATATTTCGAAGTCCTTGGCCAGTGATGAATCCACAAATTGGACTCATTTAGGGCTATATTTTGATAGAATTAGTGTCCTCAAATGCATATTTTGTCTCAATATCTGATGAAAACCCTTAAGTTTCAGGTATTTGAAGTTTGAGGGAAAACATGGACACTACTTAGCAAAAAGGAACAAAAGTAGCTGAAAGAACAAAGAAATGAAGATCTGAGAATCGCCAAACCCGTTCGGCGAGTCGCCAAAAGGTCTTATCCTCACCTTTTGTTCCAATGTGCTGAGCCCTAACGGAAAGGATCAAATCGGCGGTGAAAAAGAACAGTCGGCATGTCGCCGAGCAGTTCCGCGAAGCAGTACTATGTCACCTAATGATTCAAAACACGACGATGCTGAAGGATAGAGCAAGATAGTGATGAAACCTACCAAAGGGCAGATCGCCAAGTTAATCAGCGATCTCGACTAACGATGCCGAATGATCCGCTGCAGCACATATTTTTTAAAACTATAAATACTCGTTGAGAATTATTATTCTAAAATCGAATTGTTAGCTTTAAACAGTAATTTTTCAGACTTTGCTTCTATTTTTGAGTTCTAAGTTTGGAGATTTGATGAACTTGAAGGTTCAAAGGGTTTCAACTCCAAGAAATTGGACTTGGGTCTTGTGGATTCTTCGCTCTTAACTTGTTTTGAGACTTAAATCTTCATACCCATTTGAATGCAAACTCATATTGGTATAAATTTCTATCTCTTTTACATGTCTAACTAAAACCTCAATTCTTGGGGTGTGATTTTGTGAATATGGGTTAGATTATATGTTGGGTTTTGCTTGTTGATGATTTATTTGTTGTTTAGATGTGATTTCGTTTAGTAGCTGTGGTGGAACTTAATGAAATTGTAGTTGCAAATACAATTTCACCTTTGTGTTTTCGGCTTGCTCGAGAGAGAGGTCGTAAAACTAAGACTACTAAATTGATGGCCGGTGGGATTTGGTCGACATGAGGTTTAGCTCGAGAGAGTGAACCCTAGTCCTTCTCCCACACACTCAGCTCGAGAGAGTGAGTGGGCTAAGGCGGAGGTTGTTCTTCATGCGGCAAGTGGGTGTCCGAGAGGAACCCATTTGATTCGGGGTAAGTTGCTCGAGAGAGAATTTACCCCCACTATAGTTTAGCCTAGTAACAAATATTCAACAGATTTATTATCAAAATCATGAACCCAATAGTTTAGTTTATCCTGTATTCCTATCACATCCCAAGAACCCTATCGCCTTGATTAGTACTCTTTGCATTTTTGTTGTTTTGCTTACTTGTGACAAATCCCCATTGATAATTGACTCTTACGTCACCCCTTAGATTTAACATGTTTTCATCTATGACTAATTAGAACTTAATTTTATTTTTCTACTAATTCTCAAAACCACTCCCTGTGGGAACGATCCCAACTCTTGGTTGGGTTACTTTACTATTGTACAATCGTAGACACTTGCATTGGAAGTTGTGTCTTGATTACGCAAACATCAGCCAGCAAGACTACAATTAGAGAAACTTGCAGCAAATACCTTAGTTAATCCAGTAGTTCATAACAGAAAATACAAGTCCTTATGCGGGCCGACAAGATCGCCATATTGTCTATAATCACCAAACATTAAGCAGGTCTACTTCGAGGCCACCAAGATATCTATAATCACTGAATGTTACGCGGTCCATTGAGGCTTCCCTGATATTTAGGATTGTTGAAAATGAAGAAAGTTGATGATTGAAACATGTCAAAGAAATAGGTCCAAGGAAGTTGACTGGTATGTTTACTGCAGACCACAAAATCTTAACTTATGTACGACTAAGCTGATGTATCGTGTATGGGGCTAAATTTGACTAGGATAAGGTGTTTTATTTATAGTAGTAATAATACTCATGTAAATAATATATTTGTATTGTAGTAGGACTCATAGTGTAGCTAGTATAAGATTCTTCTCCCATATAAGGAGCATGTACTCAACAATTTTTATTAATCAATACAATCCTAGATTTCTCTTTACTTTACGTGAGAATTATACATGGTATCAGAGCTTTAAAGCTTTTCTGCTCTTTAGCGTATTAGATCCAAAAATCAGATAACCACAATATCGAATTACAATGACTTCTTCTACCAACACTCTATCAACCTCCTCACTTCACCGTCTTATTGCGTCTTGTTCTATTAAACTCAAGCCAACAAATTATCTTATATGGAGGACACGAATGTCTCAGTTTATTCAAGTGATGAGATTAACCTACCTCATCAGAGAGAATGAACCAAATAAAAGTACTTGTTCCACCGGACAAACTGATGAGAAAGTTGTAGCAGTTGAAAAGGATGCAGAAGATAGTAGTAGTATTGATGATTGGGAGGAGAAATATGTGTTGCTAAGAAGTTGGATCTTAGAAACCTTGACAGAAGAAAGCATGTACATGATTTCGCCTAAGTGTGAAATAGATTGCCTAACGTGTTTCAACAAAGCAGTAAGAACAATAAGTAAAAACACAGTATTTTACATGGAAAACACCTGACTTAAAAAGGTGTAAAAAACATGACCTATACCCCTAAATTATCTAACTCCAACTTTGCTAAATCACTAAACCTCAACACAAAACATATTACAAGCCTATGTAACCTAAGAAATTACAAACTATAATTCTCAAACTTCAACACAAACCTCCCAAGGTATGTGTTCCCAAGTCTTTGAGTTATCCCAACTTGAAGACAACACTCCTAATTCATTTTATAACACACTGAACTAAAGATACATCAATACTATGACTTAATAAAAACCTCCTAGTACATAAAATAAGTAATAGGTTGTGGTTCTTCATTGTGTTCCTACTGCTGGTAGCACTTGCGAAGGCAATTTTCCCATTGCCCCTTTAACTCTATAAGTGCACACCTATTATAGACGACTTCAACCTCTCTTTAACCGCAATTCTTCATAGAGTTATTGTTCACTTCAAACTTGTAACACCCCAAAAATGTTTAAGTTAGGACTCGAACCATTCTTCATTTACTTGTAGGCTCACATCAAGTGATTCTTCAATTTCCATGTGTAAAGGTAATTTCTTTAGTGTGGGAATGATTTTGGATATAAATTAAGGTCACTAGAAACTCTTAGCACGAAGTAGAGTTGAAAGTTTTCTTATCGATTAAGTTTTGATGTAAGATTTTACTTGGGTTAACTTCAAATGGCAATATCTCTTAGAATACAAAGAGTTACGTGGACCATAACCTATCAAAATAAAGGTATTTGAATCTACTTTCCAACGCCACCAATTTCGCAAAAAATTGATTTTTGAGTAAAATGTTATGACCATTTTAGTAACCTAATACAATGTTGTGACGAATTAGCCAACGGGAAAACATTAAAAAGTGTCGTTTTTATCTATTTACCTCTAAGTAAACCTTAATCGAATTTCTTGACTAATTAAAGACCCAAAACAATCAGATTTTCATCTCTTGATCCATCATTCTCTTCTCTCTCAAACCCTAAGGCAAAATCCTAAGGAAAAATCAAAGTGGAAGACTTCATTCAAGACTCTTTCAATCCTTTTCAAGATTCTTTCAATCTTTTTCAAGATTCTTCTTCAAGGTAAGTCTTTCTCCAAGAATCTCATTCTTTCCAACTCAAATTCATCCATACAATTATGAATCACTAATGAAAATCATAATTCTTGACCATAGAGTTTCAAGAAACTAATTCGAGAAAGGTTTTCTTGATTTTTTCTCCTTCAAGCTAGGATTTCAAGGCTTCTAATCAAGTCCTTCTTTAAGATTTTTCAAGATTCTTCAAGAATATTGTTTTTACAGGTATATAAGGTTATCATAGTGTTGGACTAGTTCATCCTCACGCCCTACATTTACTTTCAAATTAGTAAAATAATAATCTAGGATTCTATCCCTAGATTTGAGTATTCTTGAGATAAGTTAATTTTGAGTTCTTGAGTTCCTATTTCTTTTTAAAATTCTATTCCTAATTATTGAATTGCTATATGTTATGGATTAAAATTCTTGAGTTGATTCGTTCGTGTCTATATTTCAGCATGAACCCTATAAATTGAATATTCTTGAGATGAGTAGTATCCTTGAGTTCTCATAACTGAGTTTCCATGTTGTTATTAAGATCCCTGAGTTGAGTAGTTCATGTCCATAATTCCGCATTAATCCTATGAATTGAGTTATAAATTTTGAGAAGCTTTTTAAAGACAATACTTGAGTTTTAAACTGAGTTTTGAGAAAGTAAAATATGAGTTTTGAGAAAAGACGTTTCTAAAACATAATTAGTATGACAATCAAGTATGCCATCAATGTATGAGCAGTATGGTATCTAGATATACCATCAATGTTTATGCAGTATGACTTCCCGAATCATCAATGATCATATTATAATATGATTTTGAAATGTTTTTGAGAAAGAGTTTTCAAGTATGAGTATAAGGGGACTATGTATTCCCAGAGGCATCAATTTTTACATTGATAAAAGAGAAACTAAGATTTATATATGAGTTATGAGTTCAAAAGATATTTCGAGAAGAGTTACCTCTTTTAAGAGGGTAGTTTGAGCAATTATCTCAAACCAGAGGAAGAGTTATGTTTTTAAAACATATGAGCATGAGTATATACTATTGAAAGTAGTATTGAGCACCGATATGGGGGAGAGTTCAGACAACTCATAGCCTCCATAAACCATATATGTCAACATGGGTAAAGGGTCATACTTTTTAGATGATTCCTTATTGCTTTTAAGCATAGCTTAGTAGATCCATTTAGTTGAGGTGTCCTATATCCCAACAAGGTATAGGAAAGTTCTGGCAGCGTGGGCAAGACGCGGTATCATCATGTAGCTCCTAGTGATGGTTGTCAGTTAGAGAATTTCCCAATAGAGTTAAAGTGTATTTTTATATATTACTTATTATGTTGAGTTCAGAGATGAGAAAGTATTTTGTAAAGCCTTAAATGATTTATCTCCTTTATTTCTTTACATTCAGCTTGAGTACATTGTAATCTATTGCAGTCTTTTCTTTCAGTTATATGTTATTCATCTATATTATATATTCGCACATTCAATGTACTGATATCATTCGGCCTGCATCTTTTAATGATGCAGATAAAGGTTCTTAGGATCCTCAACAAGAGACCGTTGATGTCATTTTATCTACTTGCCAGCTTTTGAGTAAGACCTCAAATCTTTCGGAGGACTCCAGTTTTATGAGTTGTTAGTATTAGTAACATTTTGAGTAATCATGGGTCTTGTCCCGGCACTCGTTTATTTATAGTAGAGTCTTCATTGGTAGACAGTTTTGGAGAGTCTTTCAGTTTCAGATATTTTTTTAAAACTTATGATTTATACTCAGTCTATTCAACAAAGTTTTGATATTTAGTAAACTATTTTTAAATGTTTCTTTCAATTTGATGTTTATATATGTTTGAGTTAGTCTTATGCTTGTAGTCAGCCAGGATGAGGGTTTGCTTGGGGACCAGTAATGGTTCTCGAGTGTCGGCCACGTCTGGGTGTAGGCTCGGGTCATAACAAACTTGGTATCACATCACAGAGTTCAAGTGTCATAGGGTGTCTATGAAGCCGTATCAAGTAGGATTTTGTTTATGGCTATGAGGGCCCCACTTCTATAAATGAAGGACTACAAACATTTAACAAAAGTTTCCATTCTTTCATACTCTAAATCATGCAATAGAGTTGTGTCATAAAGAGATTATTCAAACTCGTGTGTTTCTTATATTCATTCAACTACCCCTTATACTAAAGGTAGTTGAAAAGCAAAGCCAGTTCCATATCGATGAGTTACTCTCAGCAAAAGTCTTAAGGAAGTCACGAGAATGTAGATGGGATTGAGAGAAGCCCATGAGTGAGTTAAGTGTTAAGTTTCGAAGGAATGCACTCTTATTCATATGATTCGTGCGTTCGAGCTAAAAATGAGATGTATTCCCGGACTCTTTTCCCTAAACTTGTTTCAGTTAAGGTCCTTATGAGGAAGTGTGTTTTAGAGCTTGGGTAGTATTTGCACCCTAAAAGATAGTATGAATTATGAGATTATAAGCAGTAGTAGTAAGAGTGCCCAAAGTTGGAAGAATCCATACAGAGGTTCAGTAATCCAAGAAAGACAGATACTGATGAGGTAAATGATATTTTTATAATGCACTTAGTAAGTTATTAATGAGCATTTTCCCTTATGGGTAGACTAAAAGGTGATGAGTTTGTATAAATTTCATGATAGAAGGTAGAGTAAGAGTTACTAGTTAGTATGGGTTGGAGTGTACCTTACTCGGAGAGAATTTTAAATTGATGTGGCATTGTGTCAATAAAAACCAAGTGTAGGTGTTGAATAGAAGAGCATGAGTATTCACGAGGTGATAGATCTAAGCTAGGCTTATGATTTTCTAGGGAGAGCCCATAATATTCAGAGGGTTACATAACTAATTAGGCAATGATGTATATTGAATGGGTAAATAGTACTTGAGTTTTGAAAGGAAGTGTGACGGTAAATTGTAAGTATGAAGTTTGAGAGATAAAAATTGACTACTTGTCATGAGGTTTTAGTGGGTGAGGATTTCTTAAATTTTATCTAGTGGTTGTAAGTTAGTATTGTAAGCGAGCAATCATATTGATATTCGGGTTTAGTAATAAACATTAAGCTTGAATTTGAGATGAGTGTTGTGATCAAAAGAATGGAAACATGACGGTGATGATGTTAGTCTTGACATTTGATCGGGTAGATTTGACATAGAGTAGGTGAGGAATTGAGATGTTATTTACAATGAATGTGAGTGGTTCAAGTATAGGATTCTAACTTCTAGATAAGGTCAGTGAAGTGTGGCTAAGTCATAAGAGTAACAAGAGCATTAAGAGGTGTACCCAAGATTGTATGTAATCAGATGACAATTAAGTTAATGATTTTCCATGTGTGTCTAGATAGTATATTTAAGCTGTCAATGTGGAATAAGCTGATGTAAGCATTATTTTTCCTTAAGAGTTAGATGAAGCGGTCTTATAAGCCAATGAGAAGAGGTTAATAGAAGTATCTTAGAATGAGGTCTTAGAAAGGGTCTTAGTACCTTCTTATGCAGAGTACAATAGCCATGAGATAAACCTTCCTCGAGTATTAGAGTAAAGGAAATGTAGACCGGTTCAGAGATGATGGAATAGATCCATAGCTTTCAAGTGTCAACTTTAGACCTAAGGGGGAGATGATAAGATGAGAAACCAAGTCAAGTGTTGAGAATGAGATAGTTATGTCTTCCAAAAGAGTTGTAGAGGTACATCAATCCATTCATACTCTAGCATATTCCTCAAAAATCAGTCATTTCAACATCACGATGATGTTTCTTATATCAGAATTATGTTCATGACCTATGATCATACACTTTAGAGAGGTTCACATCTATGCTAAGTTTCCAGAATGAGGGGCGAAGACTTTAGCCCATTAACCTCAAGCTTAATCCATAAAGTAATAGATATCAGTCTCATGATATGAATCTATTCATATAAGCATTCAAGTCTCACAATATGTTCTGTCTCACAAATTTATGATTTACTCTCAATGGCTAGCAACATAATGTTATGCCATGCATATTCTTATATCAGATATCTCGAGTGAATCGTGCTTATGATTTTTCACCTTAAAGTTTTCTCAGTGATCCTTTTTAGTTTTGGAGAGTGGTGTTGTTGATAGTAGTTGTGTGATGATAGAGGAGAGGATTGTTATTTCTTATTGTGATAGTGATGGCGTGTTTATTCCATCTAAGGTTATGAATGTGGAGAAAGAAGGAGATAAAGTTTTACATGAGTACTAAGCCAGCTTTCTGGTGGTAATGCATGAAAGTTTAGTTGGTAGAGATGATGAGATGATGAGAAGTTCTTAGAAAGTGGGTTAGTAGGACTCCATGGAGTGGTTATAGTATTAGGTTTGAATATGGTGTTGTTAACATGTGGACAAATGTATGATGCATTAGGTGTTTCTTGATATGGGCTCAAGGTTGGTTGGAGGCAACTATAAGGAGAAGTGTTCTTGGGATGAGATTCCCTATAGAGGTATAAAACCCAAATCTTGTGGTCTAGATAAGTATAAGCATCTCATGTCTATCATCTCATGAATTAGAAATTAGGCTCGAACACATTAACAACAGATAGTTTAACTTAGAACTTGGTAAGGGCAGTTACAAACCCTTGTAGGAGTTATGAGTTGTGGCTAATGAGATGTGGTATTCATAAAGAAGGGCATGGTTAGAGGTGTTATTAGGCTTGAAATCTAGAAGTTGTATTGCTTAAGGCCTAATAGTCTTATTCTTACTTCATGCCCAGATTCCATTAATTCATGTAAGATAACTTCATTCAAAGAGTGACTATGTTCAAAAAAAAATTGTTCGTGACTTGTGCTATAGACAGTTCCAAATCTTAGTATGAATAAGTTCGTCTATGTTAGTAGGCAAGTTTAGAAGTCAGAAACATAGTAAGAGTAACTCCTTTCCTTTATTTTAAGTTTAAACATAATTCGAGGACGAATGATCTCAATGGGGAGATATTGTAACACCTCGAAAATTTCTAAGTTAAAACTCGAACCATTCTTCATTTACTTGTAGGGTCACATCGGGTGATTCTTAAATTTCTCATATGTGTAAAGGTAAATTCTTTAGTGTAGGAATGATTTTGGATATTAATTAAGGTCACTAGATACTCCTAGCACAAAGTAGAGTTGAAAGTTTTCTTATCGATTCAGTTTTGAAGTAAGATTCTACTTGGGTCAACTTCAAGCGACCATATCTCTTATAATATAAGAAGTTACGCAGCCCATTACCTATCAAAATAAAGGTATTTCAATCTACTTTCCAACGCCACCAATTTTGCAACAATCCAATTTTGAGTAAAAAATTATGACCATTTTAGTAACCTGATACTATGTTGTGACGAATTAGCCGACGGAAAAATATTAAAAAGGGTCGTTTTTGTCTTTTTACCTCTAAGAAAACCCTAAACGGATTTATTGACTAATTAAAGACCCAAAACAATCAGATTTTCATCTCTTAATCCATCATTCTCTTCTCTCTCAAACCCTAAGGAAAAATCAAAGTAGAAGACTCCATTCAAGATTCTTTCAATCTTTTTCAAGATTCTTCCTCAAGGTATCCTCGAGTTCTGAGTACTGATTGTCCTTGTTATTAAGATCCCTGAGTTGAGTAGTTCATGTCCATAATTTCGCATGAACCCTATAAATTGAGTTATAAATTTTGAGAAGCTTTTTAAAGCCAATACTTGAGTTTTAAACCGAGTTTTGAGAAAGTAAAATATGAGTTTTGAGAAAAGAGTTTTCTAAAACATGATTAGTATGACATTCGTGTATGTCATCAATGTATGAGCAGTATGGTATCTAAATATACCATCAATGTTTATGCAGTATGACTTGCCGAATCATCAATGATCATATTATAATATGATTTTGAAATGTTTTTGAGAAAGAGTTTTCAAGTATGAGTATAAGCAGACTATGTATTCTTAGAAGCATCAATTTTTACATTGATAAAAGAGAAACTAAGATTTCTAAATGAGTTATGAGTTCAAAAAATATTTTGAGAATAGTTACCTCTTTTAAGAGGGTAGTTTGAAAAATTATCTCAAACCAGAGGAAGAGTTATGTTTTTAAAACATATGAGCATGAATATATAATATTGGGAGTAGTATTGAGCACTGATTTGGGGGAGAGTTCAGACAACTCACAGCCCCCATAAACCATGTATGCCAACATGGGTAAAGGGTCATACTTTTTAGATGATTCCTTATTGCTTTTAAGCATAGATTAGTGAATCCACTTAGTTGAGGTGTCCTATATCCCGGCAAGGCGTATGTCACGATCCGAGCCTACACCCTGGATGTGGCCAGTAGTCGAGAACTATTGTTGGTCCCCAAGCGAACCCTCATCCTGGCTAACTACAAGCGGAAGACAAACTCAAGCATACAAATCATAAAAACTGAATAAAATTCATGAAACTTACAAATTTTTAACTCAAATGAATAACTCTGAATAAAAATAGAATATTCAACTAGCCAATAATAGGCAACACAAGTCTTTAATACATTTAATAAGATAAATGAAACAGACTTCTCAAATTCTACTATCTCTTTATGAAGCCTTTAACTGACAAAGATAGAAGTCAGGATAAGACCCATGACTTCCTTACAACTGATATAACTTAATGTGAAAGTGGAACCCTTCGGAAGCAAGGAGGCTCACCATAGTTAACTCGAACTCCATGTGGTATCCACGAAGCTCATGTTGATGACCCTGAATACTTGTATCTGCATCATGAAACAATGCAGGCCAAATGGCTCAGTACGTGGAATGTACGAGCATGTAAGGGGAATTCCAAAGCATAACATAAGCTTGAAACTTGATAAAAAGGGGAACATACTTACCTCTTCTCAAACTTACTCAACTCAAGGAATACTCAAGGATACTCAAAACTACTCAAACTTACTCAACTCAAAAGTACTCAGGGATAAGATATTCAACTCAGTAATAAGGTTCTCAATTCAGTGAAATGGGACCAACTCAACGATAAGGTACTCGACTCAATGAAGCACAGTTCAACTTAAGATACTCAACTCGAAGGTACTCAACTCAAGATACTCAACTAGAAAGACTCAACTCATGATACTCAAGGATAAAGCAATAGTAAAAGATGCAATATATATGGAAAGCTATAAAATTGTAGATAATAACTCAATGTATTGAAAAATACAATAATACTCAATGTGTATATAGAAATACAATATCACTCTGTGGGAGTTTCTCTAACCGATAACCACCACTATGAGCCTAAGTGATGATACAACGTCTTGCCTACACTGCCAAAACTGTCCTATACTTTGCCGTCATATAGAACGTCTTAACTAAGTGAATCCACTAGTCTATGCTAAAGAGTACTAAGAGTCATCTAAAAAGTATGATTCTTTCTACCCATGATGGATACATGGTTTATGGAGACTTTAGTTATTATGAACTTGCGTCCATATATCGGTGCTCAATACTACTCCTAAAATATACTCAGCTCATATGTTTTAAAAACAAAACTATTTCTGTGATTTGAGATAATTACTCAAAAACTAGCTCAAAGGCTCTCTTGGAAATCGATGTTTCCTTTCTTGCTCATTTAACTCTTGGGAATACTTAATTCCCATCTAATCTTTGAAGAAATGAACTTTACTCTTACTCTTTACTCAACTCAAAGCTTAAGTCTTAAAACAAAGTTAAACCATTTGTAAAAGACTTCTTAAAATATGGTTCAGGCCAAATTATGGACGTGAACGACTCAATGCAAGGTTTTCAATAACCATAGATAGAACTCAATACTTGGAATTCAAGAACTTCAATAATACTACTCATTTCAAGAATGCTCAATTCAGAGGGTTCATGCGGAATTATGAGCATGAACTACTCAACTCAAGGACTCAAAGATACTTCCCATCTCAAGACTGCTCGACTTATAGGGTTCATGCGGAATTATGGGCATGGACAATTCAACTCAAGGACTTCATGGGTAATATGTAATAGTCCCATGATTAGAAATATAATCTCACAGGGAATTAGGAACTCAATACTCAAGAGTTAGAACTTGAAGATACTACTCATCTCAAAGGTACTCAACTGATGGAGTTCAAGCGGAAGTTATGGGTATGAACAACTCGACTCAAGGGTCAAAATATCAATAAGGAACTCATGTATACGACTCTTCTCATTCTTATACTTACTTACTCAAAACTTAACTCAAATCGATGATGGATCTCAAAGGATTCACAATTGAACTCAAAGGCTTCCTTGAACTCTACTCTTAACTCTCTCTTGAATATGAATTCTGAATTCAAGAGTTATGGTTCATGATATGAAAGATCTCATGATGACAAAGTAGACTCATGAATACATTCTCCTCATCCTCATACTCACTTGCTCGAGTCTTGAAACAAGTTACTAGAAGTTGTAGAAGACTCCACAAAATGACTCAAAGGGACTTTCTTAGAATGTTTGAAAGAATTCTCAAAAACTTAACTCTTAACTCTACCTGGAATTCGAATAATGAATTCAAATTTATTATCATGTTATGAATGATTTCTAGGTGTTTAGAAGTAGCTTAGAGTGTTTAGAATCAAAAGGGAGTGAAGGTACACTTAAAAAGAACTCAAACGGAGCAACTGATTGCAAGTTGGACGGGGTAGGCGACCCTGGCGCACTGAGTGGCGCGGGGAGCCAGCTCCTAAACTTCAGAACCTAATTTTGGGCGCATTGGCTGGCGCGACGCGCCAGGCCCCAACCCAGAAAACCCGACGAATTTTTTTGCTCGTTTCTCATCCTAACTCGCCTAGAATCGAACGGTTTCTTCCCCAATCACTTGGATTCAATTACTTAACATAAGTACACTCTAATCTACTCAATACAACCCTCAAAACAGTCACTTACATATCAAGAAATCATCAAAACCCCAACACAACAAAATTTAGGATGGACTTCAAGAACTCATCAAGAACTCTAATCTTTCAACATCAAGAATGAAATTTTACTGAAAATAACATGATTGGCGTGTCGGTGAACAAACCCAACACTAAGGAAGCTTACATACCTCTTAGGGATTAAACCCATGGCGAAAATCCACACCAAAATGCAAGAACCTCGATGAACGCCTTGATCCTCTCCTCTTTTCTCCTATTTTCTCCTCTTTTCTCCTCTTCTTTTCTCTTCTCTCAAAACCCTAACTCATTTTTATAAAGCGTAAACTGAATCCAATCAGTTGTGTCCCCAACTTAATTATCAAAAATAAATTTAATTAATTGGGTAGTGAAAAGACTGTGATACCCTTCTAAAATTTGGTTTTGACTTTCCTTATCTAGACAACCCAACTTCGAATGGACATATCTCCCTCCTACAAACTCAAAACTGAGAAAAATCGATGGCGTTGGAAAGATAATTCAAAGATATTTGCTACAATATCTGGTAGCACACCTAACTCATCTTGTACTGAAGTTTACGGTCATTTGAAGTTGACCCAAAACATAGAAGAACCTAGGAATGACTTGAATGAACTCTCTTTAGTTCTTCTTGGAACTCAAGGTGCTACATCTAGTGACTTTAACACTCAAGAAATTTTCATTTCCTCGGTAAAATCCTACTCACAATGAAGAATGGTTCAAGTCTCAGTTCGAAAATTTTTTTGGGGTGTTACAGTATAGGATAGTTCTGGCAACGTGGGCGAGACGATGTATCATCATGTAATTCATAGTGATGGTTGTCAGTTAGAGAATCTCCCAATAGAGTTAAAGTATATTTTTATATATCACTTATTATGTTGAGTTCAGAGATGAGAAAGTATTTTGTAAAGCTTTAAATGATTTAACTCATTTATTTCTTTACATTCAGCTTGAGTTCATTGTTATCTATTGCAGTCCTTTCTTTCAGTTATTTGTTATTCAAATATATTACATACTCGTACATTCAATGTACTAATGTCATTCGACTTACATCTTTTAATGATGCAGATACATGTTCTTAGGATCCTCAACAAGAGTCCGTTGAGATCACTTTATCTACTCGTCATCTTTTGAATAAGACCTCATATCTTCCAGAGGACTCCAATTTTATGAGTTGTTAGTATTAGTAACATTTTGAGTAGTGGTGGATGGTGTCCCGACACTCGTCTATATATAGTAGAGGCTTCATTGATATATAGTTTTGGAGAGTCTTTCAGTTTCAGATATTTTATTTTAAACTTATGATTTATACTCAGTATATTCAACAAAGTTTTGAGATTTAGTAAATTGTTTTTAAACGTTTCTTTCAATTCGATGCTTATGTATGCTTGAATTAGTCTTCCGCTTGTAGTCAGCCAGGATGAGGGTTTTCTTGGGGACCAGTAATGGTTCTCGAGTGCCTTCCACGTCCAGGGTGTAGGCTCGAGTCGTGACAAAACACCTCATTGACTTGAACTCTCTTGACTTAGAGTTCTACTTCAAGTAAGACTCTTGCTTCAATTGAAACTTCTTGCTTCTTTAGACTCCTTCTTCAAATCAAATTCATTGATTCTTTTGTATTGTGGTTGAACTCCAACTCTTCAATTCAACAGTAACTTGAAGAGTTATACTTCAAGTGAGACTTCTTCTTCAATTAAACCTTTTTTGCCTCTTTAAACACCTTCTTCAAATCGAACTCATTGATTCTTTCTCTTTAACTTATCAGATGTTTATTCCCTTGTGTTTTATCACAAAATTAACACTATCCATTTTTTAATTTCTTCTTTATTTATTTTGAAAGCTTTTCTGAATTCAATTGCTCGTGACTGGACCATGTTAACTTACGCGTTTCATCTTTCTTTGTCAATCATCAAAACTGCATAAATCTCAATCAATTCCTTTTTTTTTATGATGACAAACCTCTTTTCTTTGTACATTCAAACAATTTTACTTGTAGACACTGAATGGAATATAAACACTGCAGAACTCTTATCCCCTTTTGGCATCATTGCAAAGTTATGTCAATCCTATAATATACAAACTAGATCGATTAGTTGAACTATTTATGACCACTAGCTATCACCAAGACAATCAGATAACGACTTCATGCAACATAATAATATATTATAGAGAGCAAGAACATGAGTTATTTAAGTAATAGATAATCATTCCATTAAAATGCCAGATAATGTTCTATATAAGATCGAAGTCATACTGAATGAAGAAAAAACTATTGAGCACTAATAAAAAATAAACACTAGATAGGAGTAGAATAAAGCCAGAGACACTAACATTGGAAAGTGCAGAGAAGAATGGAACAAAAGGTAATAATTGTGTCAACCAACAAATAATTTCAGCATTTTCAACCATTTCTTCACCAAGATCAGTTTGTAGAGATTAAATCCTTATCTGAAGGACATTTTTTTTCATAAGATAATGAGCAGCCTGCAGTTTAGCAATCTTATCAGTGAAAACATTACTTCAACATTTCATTGGAGTATCAGTTTTCCTCATTGAAGCATGTAGATCAGCATGGCTCATCTATTCAATAACATTTTTTCGTTTGAAAATTTCATGTCTAAATTGAATTTGAGTATTCCTCAAAAATCACAATGAAAATCATGTCCCTTTTTTCATGCTAGCTCTAACACCTTCTTTAATAGTGACATCCGCTTGACACTTATGATTTCTATATGGAAGTTCAAGGTCAAGTAGAAGAAAGATGTGTTTCATGAGTTGGTACTTCCTCATGAACTGAAAATGAGTAACTAGATTTACCTCCTCAAATGAGAATTATATATGTTCTAAGTTAAGAGAAATTTGAAGAGGACAACATCACAAATATCAGTAGATGTACTTTGGTGACTATCTAATTTTAAATTGCAAAATAAATTCAAGAAGGCTAAGTGGGAGAGAACAATTTGAAAGAATAAGACTCTTAAGCTTTGACGATTATTTTATTGTGTATTAGAACAACTAATACATGACACATGAGTGCTCAATTATTTCACTTTAGACAATATTAACCTCTATCAATATAGAACATACTTGATAAGAGTAATTTTGTGATCATCATTGCTTGTTTGCACCATTTTTCTGCACAATCTAATACAAAATTAGGTTAAAACAAGTCAAGAATTTGGAATTGGGACACACAACTAAATATGTAAGATTGAACTGAATAACATTTTAGCTCATAAAATTAAGGAGAACAATTATTCTAGCCAATCATTGAGGAGAGTTCACGCAATCTTAATCATCCCCAAGTCTAAACTATTCTTTTCAAAATACTCCATACTTAATGTCAAAATCCATCAATTGTTTTTTGATTCATAGAAGTTAAGAACAACGTGATCCAGCAACCACATACTTTGTGGATGAATCAGTTTTAAGATTTGGTGTTCCCTCTATCAATGTGCCCTTAGTTTGTTCAACAGTTGGATCAAGTGGTACAACATGTTTCAATGCACGTTCATCAGTTTCACTTTCATCCTCAACCTTTTTTTTTTGAAAAATAATCTCATGTGCTTCCTCCTTACACATGCACTACATCTTTTTTTTTTCTAAATAACACATTCCCCTTTATTGTGAAGTGACCGAAAGAAATTTTTGTTTGTCTTCATTCACATCTCTTAAGCAAGCAATATCTATGAATTAACATCACTTGCTTCCATTCAACTTCACCTGCAAAACATCTCAAGGGTTAGTCTTAGGAACCCAGACAAGCTTGTGTTCTTTCTTATGATCAAAAGGATGAATCAAATTTCTTCTCGCCCATCTAAGCAACAAGTTAGTGGACCTATTTCTATCAATAGGTATAAATCTATTTCCATTCGCCAATTTAGTATTTCTTTTTCTAAAATCATTAACAACTGGATACTCAATAGTTGGATGACCAATTTTACCACAAATATAACACAAATCTTTAGAGATAATATTTTCTTTATGAAATCTTATACCAGCCTTCTCGTTGTGCACCCTATCACTCAATTTGTTAACAATTTTGGAGGAATTAGTCCATCTATTAGGTCTTTCAAGGTCCTTTTTCAACCTAGACACTTCTAAATTTAATTTTTTCACCTTATATTTTTCACAAAAAAAAAAAAAGTTTGCGTTCTATCATATCATGTTCTGATATGTTCTCAATATCATTTATCTTCTCTTTTTCAATAATGGACAGCTTAAGAATTTCAGATTTCACATTCAAGTTTGATGATTCAAGTTTATCAACATGTTTCTTCAGAGAACAGTTTTCTTCTTCTATTATAGTTTTGTAATTTTCCAAATTCATGCACTCAAATTTTTTATCTGTAAAATCTTTAAATAGTTGATCTCTTTCACAGGTTAAATTTTAAAAATCATTAATTAAGCTACTCATCATGCTAATTAGTTTTCTTTAAGAAAAAAAGATGCAACTTTTCTTTTAAATCAAGAGTCTTTACCTCAAATGTTGATTCTTCTTCTTCGAGATCAGAATTTCCTACCGCCATGAAAGTTGTTTCATCTACCTCATCAACATCAAATTCTTCAGTTCCAGAATCCCAAGCAGCTACCATGACACATTCTTCCTTTTCCTTTTATTTGACCGCGTATTCTCTTAACTCTTTTTCAGCCCTTTCTTTTCTCTATTCAACTTCCTATTGAGGGCATTTTTGCCATGATGATAAATGTTTTCACACTTGTATCACCCGAATTGATATTTGTCATTGGACCACTTCTTGTTACTGGTTTCCTTCTTTTCATTTTCTTTCTTTCTTAAGAAATTCTTGAAGTGTCTTGCCAAGAAAGTCATTCGTTCCTCATCTAAATCAGACTCTTCATCATCAAATGCTTTCAGAGCTAGTGATTTTTCATTGAATGTTTCCTCCTTCTTCTAACCTTTCATATTCATTTCATAGGTACTGAGGTTTCCTACTAATTCATTAAGTGTCATAATGGAGATATCCTTAATTTCCCTTATGGTAGTGACCTTCACATCCCATTTTGCTTTAGGAAGAACCCTAAAAACTTTGGCAACTTGTTTTCAGTAGTGAGAACTTTTCTAAGTGATGACAACTCATTGATTAGAGTGATAATTCTGGTAATCATATCAAGTATAGGTTCATTCTTTTTCATCTTAAAAGTTTCATATTCTGTGCACAACATAGCAACTTTGAATTTTCTAAGTTGACTAGTTCCTTCATGAGCGTTGTTGACCAGTGAATTTCATATTTGTTTAGCAATAGTGCAGTTTGAGATTCTAGTGTACTCATCTGGTCCTAAGCCGCATACAAGAATGTTTTTTGCCTTGACATTCTTTCTGAGAGTTGCAAGATCATTAGCAGTGAAGTCAACTCTTACCTTTGGGACTTAAATTCCATCTACAGTTTTTTATGGGAATGGTTTGCCCAATAGTTATCCTATCCCATAATTCATATTCATCAGCCTGAATGGAGTCTTCCATGCGTGCCTTCCACCACCCTAAGTGTGATCCATTGAATATTGGAGGTCTGATAGTTGATTGTCCTTCATTATGTCCGATAGGTGGTGCAGAATTCATCTTGATCTTATCTTAGGTATTAGCCTTTGTAAGCTAACCTGCTCTAATACCAATTGTTATTCTGCATGACCTAGTAATTTACTAACTTTAACTTTTCACTTAAGTGTGAAACAGGTTGCCTAACATGTTCCAACAAAGCAACATGAATAGTAAGTAAAAACACAATATTATTCATAGAAAACATCCGGCACAAAAAGGTGTAAAAAACCACCAGGGGTACCCCTACAGGATTTAACTCTAGGGGGAATAGTTTGATAATAATGTGATTCTCATTTAAAATTATTTTTTATTTGCATTAAATAAATTGTTTTAAAAATATAGAACCAAACGGGTCGAAGTTGAAAAAGTTCAAACCAAACTAATTATTTGGTTCAATATTCAATAAATATGTTTTCACATCAAATAGAAGTTTGATAAAAATCGAAAAAAAATAACTCACCCCTAGATATCTCTATCACACTAACTTATAAGTTATGAATAATATTATAGTAGGTGTAAATTCAAACTTTGCTGTCAATGTTTATTTCAATTTATTTATCTTAGAAAAAAAAAAAGAAATACTAATAGCTACCTCTGTTTTTATTTATTTTGGTGCGCATGGTTTTGAGGATGCACAACTGTTATGAAGTAGGTCACATGCATTTTTTATGCATGGGAAAATAAAGGTAAGACCTTTAAAGTAGTATTTTTTTTATTTTTTCTTTTGGTGAAAATTTAAATTTTTAGTTTTACAAATGAGTATTTAAGGAAAAGAGCTGGAAGAGGTGCATGAAACGTTGGTGCACTAAGATGTAAAAGTCAAAATTTCTAATGTATTAAAGCAAAAGTTCAAATCTTCCAAAGTTTGGCAATATTCTTCTTAATTAAACCATTCAAGTATTTTTTTTTTTTTTAATTCGGTGTATGGTACTCATATTGATACCCGACTAAATTTGAATTAATGTCGGAAAGTCCTACATTAGAGGTAATGCGCTTTCTAATAAAGACGACTTTGTATCCAAAGGGACTTGAATTTAAAACCTGTTAAGAATAAAAGACTACTTACCACTCTACCACAATCTTTTTGGGTAAACCATTCAAGTTGCCTCAATAGTTCCTTCCCACCCTTTCAAAAAAGATTGAACTTTTGTCAATTTTTATTGAAATTAAAGGAGAAGTCTGCGCCTGTTGAAAAAATTTAAATAATTTTTCAATGAAAAAAGTGAAAGAAGAGTTAACACATTATTTAATGAAATCGATGTACTTCGTGACAAAGTAATTGAATCAACAAACTAAACTAAATAGTGCTTGCTAAAGATAATTTTCTAAAGTAGCTCTGGGTTCAAAATTTAAAATTTAATAAGTTTAATTTTATTAGATATTTATATCCTGCTTGGTTAAGATGTTTCAAATTCAATAGTGCTTATTAATTTATTTTTAAAAAAATTATTTCTTTTCAAAGTGGAGGTGATTGACCAATCTTTTAAAAGAAGAAAAAGTGATTTTGAGTAGTTGAAAAACATAGTTTTTTTCTCAATAGGATTTATGAAAAAATACATTAAAAATATTATTTTTTAAACTTTGATCAAACACTAATTATAATTGTTGTTCAAAAATACTTTTTAAATTGCTGTAATGCATCTGCCCTTGAGTATAGACAGTGAGTAATTCTGCGGAAATTACGTAAATCAGAAATAAATTACTTCTTTTTTAGCATTTGCTTAAATTTGATCCAATATTAATCCACTTCATAATCTATTAGAGTCAATATATTTCATATAGAATCTTTAAAACCAAAAGATTTAAAAACATTTGATAATATTTAATATATCTTTAATTTAAAAATTACAAAATACAAAAATCTTGTTTACGTTCTATAGGAAGTCAAAATGAAATAACCAAATTAAAACAAAGAAAATATTACTATTATTTTGGCAAACATTCTACTGTGTGAGAGTATAGCTATAGTTATTGTGATAGGTGGACCTAGCCTAACTACCAAAAATGGACTTGTAAACCGCAAAAAGTCAATCTGATACGTACTGGATTTGACTTGACATTCACCCCTCCCTAATTTTGATACAGTGGTGGAACTGCTTCAATTTTAATTAAAGATATTATATTCGAGTATTGAATATAGAGACAATCATATTAGGAGCGCCTACTCTCGAATAGGCTATGCACTATACAATCTAAATTTAATCGGGATTTTAATGCGAACTCCGATACCGCATTGAAAACCAAATAAATAAAGGGAAAAGACATAAAATCCCCCTGAACTTGACACGAAAATTTACTTTAGTACTTAAACTACACGAGTGTTTATATACCTCCCTTAACATCTTTTAAGTGATTAAAACACCCCCTAAGGGATGATGTGGCAGAGAGAGTGAGTGCACTCTCCTGAAAGTGCGTGAAAAAAGAGGAAAAAAAAACTGAATTTTTAAAGCCCTACACATGGCCTTTTTTTATTGGCCAATATATAACAAATTATTTAAATAATGTTTTTTTATATATATTAAATCTTTAAAATATGTAAATTTTCTTATTAGGAGGTAAATGAAATTAGTGGGTCCCTTTTTTATTTTCTTTAATTTTTTTTATTTTATTTTGTTGTCTTCTTCAATACACATTTTTCTCCATTGAAACATCTCTTCCTCCATCTTCTTCCCCACCTCTATCCACTATTTTCATTTCACTAATCTTTTACTAATTCGTAAAATTCAAATATCTAAATATCACATTCTTTCCAGTATATTTTCAGACTCAAAACAGAGCAAATGTTTGAAACATCCCTCGAGTATCTTGCAGCCGCAACAATGGCGGTTGATAATGACAACTCAAATATTGCCTCTTAACAACACGAGGGAGAGAGCGGCTCTCTCTTTCTTTCCTCCACACTAAATTAAGCAAATTTCTGCCGATCTCAAACGACATAAAAGCATCAATAGCAGCATATTCAACTTGTTCATACACCAATTCCTCTGGTTATGGGTGGGGGTGGGGGATGGGGTGGGGGTATGCATTTATAAATTTATCAATTGATATAATTAATTTTAAAAAGTGTTTAAGAAAAAATAGTGAATAAGTAAAAAAGAAATAAAGATTAATGACATGGCGCTTACGTGGCAATGATGTGGCAGGTGAGAGTGGTGTTATAGTCTCAGGGTGGAAAAAAAATCACTTCAAAGATCTTAAGGGGGTATTTAAACGTCCGTATAGTTTAAGTATTAAAGTAAATTTTCGTGCCAAATTCAGAAAGGTTTTTATGTATTTTCCCATAAATAAATAAAGTTTGATACATGAACAATTGCAATTTACTTTAAACTATGACCTACCGTTTGATTTTGAGACAATTCATGTTGGAATTTCTTTTCATGATTATAATTTTCGGGTCATATTACATTTTAACTATTTTAGCGAGTACATATTTATCGATTTAAATGTTGGTTGAAGGATAAGGTTCAGCTAAAGCAATAATTTTAGGCATCAAATTTAATTTTAGAAGCTTAATTTTTCATTAATAGTAATTTTATGAATTAATATTTTTGAAGAATTTGAGTATTTTAAAGTAATAAATCTGTCCATATTAAATGGCATCTTACTAAAAATATTTGTCTAATATCACTTTATCACTTACTAAATTAGGAAAAATTAATTAACTTTTTCCCATTTTATCCCTACAATTAATATGACATTTGAAAGTTTAAACAAATTTTAAAGATTCAAAATTTCTTTTTTCAAAAGACTACTTAATATGAACAAAGGGCAAAATATTAAAATTGATCAATCTATTAATGATCTCTTAATTACCGTATAAACAGAAAGTCTCTATCTAATATGAGACAGAGAGAATATTGCCTTAACCTCGATTAAAACATAACCGACACTTTAATATTGATAGTTTAAATTTATTTTTCGAAACAAAATATTACACTTTAAAAGATTGTTATTGATAGATTCTCGGCACAAGTAAAACATTACAAAAACAAGTATGAAAAGAAATATATAACAATGAATCAATCATGTTGAACATAATACGAAAGAGAACAATAGAAAACATCACATAATATGATAACCGAAGCAAGGAACAACAACTAATAATAAAATTGACAAGTATGAAACCTAGACAATGCTCGACTACCTACTAATCTTACTCTAATCATCGACCTCCATATCCTTCTATATAGGGTCATGTCCTTGGTAAGTTGTAAATGTGCAATATCATGTCTAATAAATCCTCTCAAATATTTTTTCGGTTTATCGCTAACTCTACCTTTCCTCTCATACTCACCATACCCAACCTCTCACACCTTCTCACCAGATCATCTTTGCATCTCTTCTTCACATGTCTGAACCATTTCAATATCGCTTCCCTCATCTTATCCATCACTGGAGTCACTTCCATTTTGTCCAAAATATATTCGTTCCTAATCCTATCTCTCATAATTATATGCCCACACATCCACCTCATCATCCTCATTTTCATTATTTTCATCTTCTCAGCATATGAGTTCTTGACTGATCAAAACTTCATCCCATATAACATAGTTGGTATGAAAATCACTTTATAAAACTTACCCTTAGGTCTTGATAGTACATTCTTATCACACAAGATTTTGGATACAAGACTTCTTTTTTTACCAGTATCGTTAATCTCTCCATTATCTTGGATTATAGACCTAAGATACTTGAAGTCTTCTCTCATAACTTGTGCATCAATCCTCACTTTCATATATGTCTTGTGTGTCACGTCACTAAATTCATACCACAAATACCCTTTCATGGTCCTACTCAACCTAAATTCTTTGGATTTTAGGGTCTAGTCTCCAAACCACCAATCTATCATGAACTTTGCTGCGAGTATCATCAATCATTACTATGTCATCTTCAAATAACATGCACCATGAAGCCTCCCCTCAGATATATCACATTGGTTGATCCATCACCAAAGCAAAAAAGAAATGGGCTAAGATCAGATCTTGGAGCAATTTTATTACAACTAGAAAGTGTTCCAAGTCTCTTTCACTATCCTCACTAGGGTTTCGATTCTAGTGTACATGTCTTCAATCTCCCTAATGTAAGATACAAGTACACATCTAGTCTCTAAACATCTCAATAGACTCCCATAGGGGTTTTTTGTCGTATGATTTTATTTAGGTCAATGAAGACCATACACACCACTCTCTCTCTCTCTCCCTATATTGCACCATCAATCTCTTTACTAGATGGATGAATTCTCTAGTTGATTTCTCTGACAAGAATCCAAATTAGTTCTCAGTAATGGACACTCCTCTTCATTTTCATCTCGACCATCCTCTCCCAAATTTTTATATGATGTGGCTCAAGACCTTGATACTCATATAATTATTGCAATTCCAAATACCTCCTTATTCTTATATAACAATATCATTATACTCCATCTTCATTTTATAAACATTTTAAACGTCCACGTTAAACAATTCAATTAGCTACTATATATCTGTTTTATTACGCTCTTCTAAAATTCTATCGTAATTTTAACTTACATCATTAATTACTACTATAAGTTATTGTACTCCTTTAAGCCAAACATTCTAGTGTAATTTGGAAATGTTGAAATATGAAGGGGATGGGTAAAAAAGTGAAGAGGGGACCCCCACCCCCAAAGGGGTGTCCTTTTATTGATTGTTTAGATAAAGTTGGAGCAGATGAATTAGTAGTACTTAATTTAAAGGTGTCCTTTGGTATTTTTCATGTTATAAAGTTTTGAAACTTCAATCATTACAAGCCACGCTCCAACAAAACATTATTCTTCTCTCTAATATACGTATTATTCAGTATTCCTTCCCCGGGAATTAGGGCTCCCCCTCTGACCAACAACTGTTTGACATCTGCCTTTTATTATGACACAAGTTGGGGATATACAAAAACATTATGCAAAAAATAAGTTATTTTCTTTCTTTCTTTAGTTTAGTGTTAGATGGCAAGGGACATTATATATTAGGTAGATACAGCATTCTTAAACATATTATCAAGTAACCTACCATAGATTTAAACCAACAACTTTTCAACAAATGAAATAAATATGGAATGCACCATTTTTTGTTCAAGTTTAGCCAATATGTGTTCACAATTCTTGATCAAAAAAGAAATTTAATTAATTTGTGTAACTTTTGTTTTAAAAGAGAAAAACAATTCTAGTTTGCATTCCATTTATAAATTAAAAGACTATTATACCTTGAGCAGAGGGGGCTCACGTGCACCTGCTAACTTCGAAAAAAACCATATGTATATATATATATATCTATTTTGAGAAACTGACATAAATTAGAATATAGTTAACAGTGCACTCATTAAACGAATAGAAGTGCCCTTGTGGTGTTGGTCTAAGTTAGAGAAACCATCCCTGAGACTAGGGTTGAAATTAGATTAGAGCTCATATTTAAGCTAAGGTAATATTGATGCATCCGAAGTATTCAAATTTTAAATTTGCCTCAAACCCTGAGAGTACAACTCAAATTCTTCATTTCCCCGTATAATTCAACTGAAATTATTCAAAACTTAGCTATTGGGATATTTGAAAAATGAGAATTAGAGACTAATGATTGTTGGAAATTAATAGGAGGCTTCAAGCACACCCGTATACACAACACAGCCAATATTTTTATTGAAAATGAGTTAATAAAATATATTTGTTCCTATTTATTTTACTTATTTATATTTTAAATTCGTTTTTAAAAAATGTCTTTTTAAAAAATATATTTTTTTATTCTAGAGATTAAAGAAGATTTTAGTACCTGCTACAACTTTTTAATTTAAAATTTCATAATTTAAAAGTCTTTTTATTTTCTTAAATTCGCGTTAAATTAAAACTAGATAAATAGATTAATATGAAAAAACTACTCTGTCTCAATTTATATATTTATTTTTCTTTTAGTCAATTCCAAAAAAAATTACCCATTTCTTTATTTAGTTTTCCCTCTATCCCAATTTATGCGACATATTTCGAATTTCGAGATTCAAACAGGTCTATCTTTGACCGTAAACTTTCATATATCTTTTAAATATTTTGAATTATCAATTATTATAACTTATAATAGTTTTTTATGTAGTTTACAAATATATAAATATCATTTTAAAATATTTGAAGATTTCATGAGCAAATTCTAGATTAAATTTAAATTATTTGACTTTTGAAAAACGAAATGTGTTACATAAATTGAGGTATAGACAATTTAACTTTAATATGCTCATATTATCCTTAATGAAATAATTTATAACATCAAACTTGACATTTTTATATTTAATAACAATTTAACTTTAAAATATCTATTTTATTTTTAATAAAATGAGTTATAACTCATATAAATTGAAACTTTAAGGAGTACTCTAATAAAGGCAAAAACATTTTCTATAAATTCTATCATCAATCATCATTAAAGAAGGCCACCGTCTCCCTCCCAAAAGCTTTTAAAGCTTTCTTCTTCTGTCCACCTTTAAAGCTAAAAAAAGAAGGGGAAAAAACCCTTTAACACTCCATGGAACTCGATGGAGACTCTCCACCTATCTGGTCCCAACCAACCACCACACTCCTCCGTCAACGCCGCCGACAACCACCTTCTCCTCCTATCATCAACCCCGTTATTCTCATCCTACTCATACCCATTCTCGCTCTCCTCGTCTTATTCTTTTTGGTTCCCCCTCTCCTAACCCACACTACCCAAATTCTTCGACCTAATTCTGTGAAAAAGGGATGGGACTCTTTTAATATCTTGCTTGTAGTGTTTGCTATTCTTTGCGGCATATTTGCCAGAAAGAATGATGATAATTCAGCTGTTGAGAGAAATAGGAATGTTTCAACAAGTGAGTCTTCTAATTTTAATGATGGATCAGCATCAGCTGATCATGATATGCGGCGTCCTGTTTCTAATGATCGATGGTTTGAGGCTAGTGATGAGAAAACATATAATTTTGGTGTACCTGAAACTAGTGTCAATCGTCTGAGAAGAAACAGCAGCTCCTATCCTGATCTGAGACAAGTGCCGCAATGGGAAACCGGTGAGAATCATTCTCGGTTTTATGATGATTTTGGTGTGAATTTGTACCGTTCTACAGCATCGGAATATGATACTCACCGTCAACGGCGGAGCGAGAAGCAGAGGAAAGAACCTGATGTTAAGGTGATTCCGGTGGATACATTTGAAAGTCGTTCTTCTCCACCTGAACCTTTATTGCCGGAAATACCTCCTCCGATTAGCTCATCAAAGGCACCTCAGGCGAATTTGAAAAGGAGAAGATCCTTTCACACTGTTCCGCGTAAAGACAAGGCTGAAATGCAGAGTAATGAAGCTGAAGTTGAGCACAACGAAAAACAAGAGCCTCCACCACCGTCACCTCCTATGCCGCCGTCGCTGCCAACAGAGCTATCACCTCCAGTGGAAAAGCCTCAGAAGCTTCAGAGGAGAAAGAGTGGCACGAAGGAATTAGCCACAGCTATTGCCTCATTGTACAATCAGAGTAAGAGAAACAGGAGGAGAACAAAGAAGAGAGATATATTTGAGAGTGTCTCCGATTCTCCACCATCTGCAGAACAAGTCCTGCCACCAGCAGCACCGCCGCCTCCGCCTCCACCACCGCCGCCACCTCCGTCTAAGGTTTTTCACAACCTGTTCAAGAAGAATAGGAAAAATAAGCGTATACATTCCGATCCTTCCAATGTGCCATCACCTCCTCCTCCTCCACCGCTTCCCCCTCCTAATTCTATTTTCAACAATTTATTCAAAACAGGCAGCAAAAGTAAGCGATTCCAGAAAACATCAACATCAACTCCTCCACCTCCTCCACCACCACCTCCACCTTCTTCAATTCTCAATAATTTGTTCAAACATGGAACCAAAAGCAGGAGATTCAAATCATCAATTTCGACTCCAACACCTCCTCCCCCTCCACCTCCGCCACAAGCACACGTTTCAACATCAAGGCGGAGAAAAAGTTCGACGCATTCTCAACCACCAATGCAACCACCGCAACCTTCACGTCGACATTCATCCAGTTGGAGCAAACCTCCATTGCCAACAAAACCAGCCACCAGTTACTACGACGATAACTTGAACAGTGGCTCGCAATCACCTTTGATACCAATGCCACCACCGCCTCCTATGCCGCCGTTCAAAATGCGGGAGATGAATTTCGTCCCTTCCGGTGACTTCGTCAGGATACGGACCGCGAACAGCTCTCGCTGCAGCTCGCCGGACCTTGAAGACGTTGACGTTGACGATATGCCCGTCAGATCGTCGTCGGAGGCAATGGACGGTGAAGATTCAACGGGGCCGTCGGTCACTTGCCCGAGCCCGGATGTGAACATGAAAGCGGACTCTTTCATTGCTCGGCTCCGAGATGAGTGGCGATTGGAGAAAATGAATTCAATGCGTGAAAAAAGTACACTGGGCTGAGCCCAGGCCCAATGTGAAAAGGCCCGGGCCCAATATGAAGAGGCCTACTTGTGGCTGATCCATTTTTCTCTACCTATAATTACTTGTTATATTGCATATTTAATTTATACAAACTACATTAAAATTAGTACTACAAAGTATAAGAGTATATAGAAATCTTATAGAGGTAAATATGATTTTGGAGTTGGCTCTGATTATTTTGTGTTCAATTGGAGCCTTGTAATCATAAAAGGATGTGAAACATTTTTTTTTGTTTTGTTTGGAACAAAATGATGCCTTGAATGAGCCAATGGTTATGTGTTCGAATCTCAAATGCCTGACTCCGTCACTTGGGTCACGGGGTATTATCCCAAAAAAAGTAATTATATTTCGAATAAAAAATTTATTCCACTCATAAAACACTATAAATCATTACAAACAATACAATTATCAGACACAATTTTACCATAAACTTGTTCAAACCAATTAGTTACATAATTGACATGGTTGCAATTATAATTGTCATTTGTACACAACTAGTTTCGAGTTAAAATACAAACTAGCCTTTTTAAATATAGCTCATAAGATGCATGTTAATTTTCATCAAGGTGGTGATGACTTGTAGACTGTAGTATCGATAAATATGCTAATTAATTGATCTTCTCTCATTGAAATAATTGAGAGAAGACAAGACCATGATAATGACAAATATATTTTTTAATTGTTGATGTGCATGTTGAAAGAAAGTATTAATTACGTACTCTATTAGCTTTATTTTATCACATGAGTGATAAATAAAGAGAATTGCAACTTTAAGATGTTTAATTGCATGTCATTTAGCACTAACATATTGGAACTGCTCAACTAATTAGGTTCTAATAAAATACACTGTCCCTTTTATTTGTCTATGTTTTTTATTTTGGTACACCCTTATGAATAATAATCATTTAAAATATAATTTGACTAAATTATCCTTATTTAATCTCAATTTATAACTATTATTCTATTTACCATATTAATCTTTCTCCATACTTTTTATAATAACAAGTATTTTGAATAAATTATTTCTACTAACTAAAAAAGGATCATAGTGAGTAATGTGCAAAGGCAAAACAAGATTTCAACAAATATCTTAGAATTATTCATCAACCGGCACCAAATGATATGATGTAGTCCTTTTAACATAATTGGATCGACTTTTGATCATCCATTCTAAGTTAATAATATATACAAAGTGTGTCAGATTTTTTCAAAAAAATAAAGCCTAAAAGGATCGACAACTTTTAATATATAGTGGGCATGTAACAATTAATCATACACCAATATGTCCAAAGCCATCCAACTTTAAAAGAGTACCATATAATCCCATAAATATGTACTTTAATTTAGAAGGTGACCATTTGTATATTTGTATCTACTTCTAAGTGGTTTCTAAAGACAGTTCTCATTGGATAATGAAAGAAGAAAAAGACATTATAAAAGGTGGACCAAAATTAACCTAACATATACTTTTAGGAACAAATAATACACATATATGTTTGTTTTGAGCACTCAAATTCAAATATAGAAGATGTGGCTTTTTTTCTTTCACAAGTTGAAAAAAACAAGTTAAAAGAATTATGAACTTTTAAATTAAACTAATTCAAAGAAGAAGAAGAAAGCACTTATAGTGCCAGCCCTTCTGGGTTTTTTTCAATAAAGAAGCTAGCCACTTATAGATCATGCTATAAAAGATGACATATAAGATACAATAATCACATAATGAGAAGATAAATAATGTTAAATTCAACCAAAATGAAGAGATTCATTACATGAAAAGCTAGGAAAAAACAGTATCATGGAGATTAGTAAGGAGAGATTTTTTTTAGAAAGGAGAAAAAGGTCTCATATATCCCTCAACTTTATCATAATTTAGAGTTGATACACCCCTCGTTATGAAAGTGACTCATATAATATACCCTTACCATTTACAAATGGCTCACATATACTCATATTGTTGTTAGAACAAGAATGAAAAAAAATACAAGGAATCCAAAATAAAACTTGTTTGGCTTAGAGACACGTTAAACGTTTCTTGAAGATAGTTGGAGTCTCTCCAACGAGCAAACGGAAGAATAAATAACAACTCTATCTTCAGAATTCAACTAAGCCACAAAATAAGTAGCATTCAAGAACGTTGCTCTTCTATTCTTGAATTGGTGATATCACCTTTTGAGTAATGTCTCACAAATGCTTTTTCAAGAGAAAGTAATTTTTTTTTAGTGCTTATCTTTTCAACCAAAAGAAACTCAATTTATAGGATAAAAGTTTTGCAAGGAAAGACTTTAATTAAATTGTATTTATTATAGGTTCGTGAATTGAAAAGAAAAATGTATCTTCCGAAAAATCATAACGTAGAATTAAAAAGCCTCTTCCAAAAACTTATAACGTAGAATTAAAACAAAAATGAATGTTATAATTCACATTCATGTATTTTGTATATTTCAAAACTTGTAACGGATGAATTTGTTTCAAAATTAATTGAAACACTAACTCGTACAATCCCCCTACTTGTTTCAAGAAATTTTTATCTTTGAAAAATTCAAAAAATATTTTGAGACATTAATCTAGCAACATGCATCAATAATGATGTCTTTTGGACTTGAACCATTAGCTAGTGAAGGCTTTCTAAATCATTGACTACTTAGTGAGCGAATCATGAACTAAGTGGTTCATTGAATGAAATAGAAAAATACTCCACGCATACACTATGTTTTGGTGAAAATCATACTCCTTTGACACCTTACGGTCATGTGTGTCCTGAATCCTTTTAGCCAAGTGCTTTAAGATTTCCCTATTAAAATCTTATTGAAGCGATCTCCACTTCACACTTAGTGTGGTAAATTCATCAAGAGTAACTTTGCATACTCCGATCAAATAGTCTATGAATTTCATTAAGAGAAATTAATCTCATCCTTCTTTGCAACAAAGTAACGGTAAATCTATCAAGAGTATTCCTACAAATTCCAACCGAAAACAATTTATAGACTTATTAAGAGAACATAATCTCATCCTTCTCTTTAGTAGGGATGTTGAAAAAAATTATCAAGAGTTTTCTTACTAACTCCAACCGAGATTGGTCTTATAAATTTATTAAGAATCTCAATCATGCACATCTAATTATTTTTTTTATTTTGAAAATGGAAATTTTACCGATGTGCTTCACAATTGTAACTTTACTTGTTTTCCCTTTGAACCCAAGATTACATCATTAGTTAGCATTACCATACAGTACAATTAATTTACAACAACCTTTATTCCCATCCTATTAAAAGTTTCCACCACTAACTATTTTTACCTAACCCTTTAGACAAAGAATTTGCTAAATTAAATCTAAACTTCACATATTGAAGCGATAGCATGCCTTCATCCAATAATCTCCTCACATGATTGTGTTTGAGACGAACTTGTCTCGACTTTTCATTGTAGCAATCACTTGAAGTCTAAAATATAGCAGCTTGATTATCACAATTGATAGTTGAATATCTATCAGCATACTCCATGGTTGAGTGAGTAATACATGTATGTTTCTTTGATTTTTGAGAGATCGTTGCTCCAGCTAAAGTGAAAATCCAAGCAGTAATAGATTTAGAGTCATTTGGATCAAAATTCCATGTAGCATTACTATAACATTCAAGAACATTTGGAAAGGTAAAATAATGTACGCCAACATTAATCGTACCTTTCAGATATCTTAAAACACGAATTAAGGCATTTCAATGTTCAACTCCAAGATTACTAGTAAACTTGCTCAAAGCTCCTACGGCATAACTAATATCTGATCTGGTACAATGCATGGCATACATAAGACTCCTAACAATCTGAGAATATGTCAGTAGATCAAGAACATCTCTAGAGTTCCGCATTAGTTTGATGTTAAGATCAAATGATGTAGGAGCAAGTTTGTCGTCAAAGTGGTCAAACATCTTCAGAACTTTCTCAATATAACTTGATTAAGAGTCAAGCCATTCACTGATCTCATGATTTTAATACCCAAAATTACATGTCAGCTTCTCCAAGATCTTTCATTTCAAATTCAGAAGCTAGAAAATATTTTGTTTCTTTGACTCTTTCAGTATCAGTTCCAAAGATCAACTTATCATCTACATAAAGACATATTATAACACCATAATTTTCTTGAAATTTGAAAAATATACAAATATCACCACCATTGATTGAGTAGCCATTAGTAATCATTACTCGTCTAAATTTTTCATTTCATTATGTTGAAGTTTGTTTTAATTCATAAGGAGATTTAAGAAGGTTACAAACTTTGTGTTTAAGCCTCATTTCACCATTTTTGAGTTTGGGAGCTTTGGGGAGGCAATTTGAACTAGGTCTTCGAGTAAAAAAATTTGGGTAATGATTCTTAACTCTAAATCTTCAATTAACCATTTTTATTTATGAATTTATGTGTTTAAATCAAGCTTTGAAATGAGAAATTTGGACTATCTTCAAGAACCCACAAATTTAATAAAAAGGTAATTTTGAAGTGGTTTTGATTCTTTCGCCGAAATGATTTTTTCCTAATGAGTTCCTAAAGTCTTTGAGTAATATTGTCAAGTATTAAATTTCAGATTCAAACCTTAATTTTGGAATTGGTTATTGTGTTGGTTGACCCACATTTCAAGGCAATGAATGTGGGTGTTGTTGTTTTCGAAAAGTGATTGTGAATACTTGCTTGTTAATAGGTTGTGTGGCTTTGAAAATGATTCGGAAGGGGAAGACTCAACTATTGGAGTGATTGTTGATTGATTTATGGCAAGTGGCTTCCTAAACTTTCTATTCTAGTTGAATTTGTATCCTTCCTTCGTTGATTGTGTTTTGGGAGTAATGGGAATGAGGTGAAGGGTTTAAATTATCCACTTGTTATATCAAAATGAATGAAAAGGGTTGAAATGAAAAGGGCTAGGTGATGAACATGATAATATGAATTGTCTTATTATGACCCTTGATAATTGATTGATGAAATGCTCGAAAGCATGATTGTGGACTTGAATTGTATGATTTGTTGTGCCTTCCATGTGGTGTGATATTGCTTGTATGCATTGATTGTAAACGTCGTGATGAGACATGTGATGAGTCATTATGTTGAGGTCTTTACCAGCGAGTGTTATGATGCCTAGGTCTTCACCGGCAAGTGTTATGATGTCGAAGTCTTTGTCGGCGAGTGTTATTATGCCGAGGTCTTTGCTGGTGAGTGTTATGATGTTGAGGTCTTTGTCGGCGAGTGTTATTATGCCGAGGTCTTTGCCAGCGAGTGTTGTTATGTCGCAGTCTTTGTCGGTGAGTGTTATTATACCCAGATCTTTACCAACAATTGTTATAAACTAGATGGAAAATGATTCCGACTAGTGATGATCATTGCGAATTGATGTTGTTGATGCTTATGTGTGACTTACTTGTGGATTGTGATTGATGTACTTGTTATGTGTGACTAAACTACTTGTCATTGAGATTGACTTATTTGATTTGCTTGATATTGTTGAATTTTGAAGATTGAACTGTGAATATTAGGCCTGTGAGCCGTGTATTGTAGAATTGCTAGGTTGACCTGATTTTTGTGCAGGTTGTAGTTTGGGGAGGTTCAGTTGGACTGTAAGGGGAATTCAATTTCTAGCTAGTTGCATTGTTTAGTAGGTTGATTGTTGGGTACCGTGTTGTTGGTATTCACTCCTTGCTTCTACACTTGTGTAGGTTTCGAGCCCGAATCCGTGTGATCTCTTTCTCCTTCTCTTGATCTCGAGGATCGTCAAGGACTTGAAGAGGTAGTTGTTTTTCATTCAGCTAGCCCTCTTTTTTCCTTTTCTTACACTTTGTTCTATTTGGGAAACACAGATTGAGACTTGTATTATTTCTTAATTTCGCACATATGTAATTAGTGGTTTGTACACCTGACAACCAGAGTTTAGGGGTTTTAATAAAAGAATAAGTTTTCTACTTTATCTTATTCTTGTTTTTACTATTTTCTGCTTTTCTTTCGTTCTCGTTGGATTGAGCCCGACTTGTCTAAATGAAAAAAGACAGATGTCATCACGTCCATTTTTTGAGTCGTGGCATAAATAGAAGGTTTTTTTGTACTTATAAGATATAATTAGATGTAGTAAATATGATAGGATTTCTTCTAATTATATTTACCAAATTGATAATGAAAAGAATGAAGGACAAAAATTCAAAAAGGAGAAAAAAAAAAAGTTTTCCATGCCATAAAGAGGTGTCCATTACCTTGTCTACATCCTGATTTATAATATATATATATATATACACACACACACTCATGCTAGTTAATATTTTTATGAAAAAATTAGCTAACAAGTGAAAATCCTCAACATAATTATTAAAAATAACTACACTTTAAAATAATTATTAAAAAATATCAATATGTTAATTATATAGCAAATAAAGTGTATCCTAATATAATTCATTTCCCTCCCTTTTATTTCTCAACTTAGGCCCACCTTCGCCTTATTTTGACTCCATTACTCGGTGAAAAGGAAAAGAAAAGACTTCATTACCCACTTTTCTCTCTCAATTTTTTCAACCCAAATTTTCTTCTCTCTCTCTCACGTTTTTTTTTTTACCTTTTTTCTCTCACTTCAAATAACATATCCTTTCCTTGTTTAACCAGACACCATAGTATTTCTCTTCGAAATTCGTCCATTTTAAAAAGAACTCTCATAAATCTTTTAAAAGAATTTCACCCACTGATACATGTAAATACATTGTCATCAAGTATCTTTTGAGATTTTTGATATATTGTGTATTTCTAATTTTTTGTTATTTATTTTTGTGTTAGAGATATAATAGTAATCTACAATTCTACATTAACATTCATATATACATTAAGAATTTTTCGAAAATACAGGTTCTACGGCTAAAACAGCTGAAGAGAGCAGATCTAAATTTTAATATGATCCTACACACGTTAGGAATGAAATCATACACACGTTAGGAATGAATCAACATTCCAAAAAAAAAGAGTTATGGTGCTGAAGAAGTTGATGAAAATTGTTGAAGATCAAAGTGATGAAAAACAACTTTATGGCCTGTTGCATTTTGTATCTAAACTATCAAATTGTATTCTTTATTGTTTTTATGGCATGTTGCATTTTGTATTCATTACAAAATTCATGTGGTATCTTGCTAAATTTGAATTTTTTAGGTGTAGTGTATTTATTTTGTAGGTGGTATTTTTTTCAAATTATGTATTTGTTTCATTTTGTATTATATTATAGGATAGGGTATAAGTAGTTTTACATAATTTTGTATGCTATTCTAAATTAGGCTTCATACAATTTTGTATTTCTTTTTTATTTTGTATTCATTCTAACAATATGCCAACAAGTTTTATATTTTTTGTGTTCACTTTGTATTTCAGTATCACTTTCTATTTCAATCTCAATTTGTATTCCAACAAGTTTTGTATTTCTTTTTTATGTTGTATTCATTCTAAATGTAACAAGGCTTATATTTTTTGTGCTCACTTTGTATTTCAGTCTCACTTTATATACCGACAAGTTTTGTATTTCTTTTTTATTTTGTATTAATTCTAAATGTATGCCAACAAGTTTTATATATTTTGTGCTCACTTTGTATTTCAATCTCACTTTTTATTTTAATCTCGCTTTGTATTTCAATCTCATTTTGTATGCCAACAAGTTTTGAATTTCTTTTTTTTATTTTGTATTCATTCTAAAATCTTCTTCACTACCAGCAAAAATCTCAAATCAATCGACTTCAATTCGACATAGATTGAGTATTATCAATGGAGTGTTAAAAATCGATATTAAAAATTTGAGGAATAAGAGAGAGAAAAGTCACGTCGCTTTTATTTGAAATGTAACTGATGAGGAATTTCAATAATCTATACCTTATTTGAAATATTCTCTCCCCTAAAATTTTCCATTATGTTATTAACTAATTTTATTTTTTCAATTAAGCAAATGAAAAAAATACAGCAATATAACAAAAAAAAATATTGATATTTTTAATAATTTTTGAAACTGTGGCTATGAGTCCTATTAAATACTAAAATACTACTGTTTTGAAAATTTTCCCGATTTGTATCTCAAGACTTCTATTATACTATTGTAATAAAAATATAATTTCACTTGTGTAAATTGATTTGGGCGATTAATTGGGTGTAGTAATTGGTTTTGTACTTTAATAAAAATGATAGATTTTTATTTACTTCACTATTTAAAATTCTCTCTTCGCACTTACCTGAACAATTTTACATTATCTAGATTTTATTAATACATAATCATGTGGTACGTCTAATTTTAGTTGTTTATTAAATAAATAAGTTTGCATGTTTAATCACGTCACTGCCCAGCTGTATATGTTAGATAGTAATTGACTTTACACTAATTTATTTACTTATCTTAAATTAAAGGTTTATATGCTAATCACATAGCTATTTTTTAGTTTAATAAATTCATCCACCCATTGTCTATTATGTAAACCCCATATAATAAATAAATTCGGCTGAAAACCACATTTATAGATCTTAACATATGTTTAACACCTTCCTTTTGAGGTAACTAGAATTCTTATCAATTTCTAGTGATGTAGACTACTAAATGGAGTTATTATCTGTAATTTAGTTAGAATGGTGTCCTAATGCACCTTAGTCGTTAGGTGACGACTTTTCGCTCTTTTGAATCCTAAAAGAGTTATATGTCAATGACTAATCTTTTACAAGAAAAATGGGGTGCGACAAAAGTTATTCAGGATGGACTTCTTATAACCTAGAGTTGGCAAAAGAGCTATGCAGATGAAATACTCATGATTTGGAATCAATAGTTAGAAAGAAGGTATTACTAAAGGTAATACCCATTTGAGGTACTTGGGTACTTTGTGGTGATGACCTATAAGTTGATCTTACTTTCAGTTCTATTAGTTGTGGATCAAGTATTTTATATGTTTATATTAAAAAAGTATCATTGTGATGGTTTTCATGTGATTCAATGACACTCGATATAGTTGGATCAAAATTTGACTTTTGAGAAAGAACAAGTAGCTATTTTGGATAAAGGGATTTGAAAGTTGAGGTCTAAGGAGATAACTTTAGTGAAATTACAATGGAAGACTTTGTGTCTGGTAGATGAATCATCAATTATTGTGTTTCGATGAATTTAAGGATGTAGTTGGTAAGGAATTAAGTAGAATGGTTTAAAATATAAAAATATACAGAAGTCCATCAAATGATTTTGCCTAAAAAAATATATGATTAAGAATAAATGTAACTTTTTCTAAAGTATAAAGACAATTACAATTTGTTTCAGTTAATTAACGAATCACGCTAACAACGTATCGGACCTGAATATTCCTGCCCGGAGGGAAGGGGACCAGATATGTAATTATTGAAATTTGAAGGTTGCGTAGGGAAAATAGATTTCACTTTATAGCAAAGAAAGTGACCAGACAGACCTTCAATGTCCTAGGGTTTAACCATACGGGATCACCATGAAGCTAGCTCCACTAGACAGTATCCAAAATGCGCACGAAGACTCACTTTGGACGGCAGCGTGGGTCAGATCGGACGGCGATAAACCGGCGCTACTTCTCACCGGAGGGCTTGATGAAACTGTTAGGTTATGGGACCCAACCAAACTCACTTGCCTTCACACAAACACCGGTCATTGCCTCGGCGTTGTATCAGTCACTGCTCATCCGAATCGGAGAATCGCCGCCTCTGCTTCTCTAGACAGCTTCATTCGAGTGTTTGAGGTTGATACTAATAACACCATCGCTACTCTCGAAGCTCCTCCATCTGAAGTCTGGCAATTGCAATTTAGTCCCGATGTAAGGAGCACATTTCCTTTTTCTTTTTGAAAAATTAAATTGCTTTTGCATTCTAATAGCGATGTAGTTTTACAGTTTCAAAAAAAATAAAAATTAACAGTTTCAAAAATAGCGATGTAGTTTTATGTCCAGTAATGAGTTAAAGAGATATCACCATCATACCAAAAGAGGAAGTACAAGCTTTAATCTTTTTTTGACTGTCTATAATTGTGGGCAAACTGTTCAACTTTTATCTATATACCTATTTATGGATTTATGCCTTATTTAGCATACTGAGGCAGAATACTTGAAGCTTGTTTCTGAAGAGTAAATTTGGAATCTTGCTCAACAATTCATTACCAGCTCCTAGGGCTAGTTTTTGTTTACTCCCTCCATTCCAATTTAAGAAACAAAGAGAAATTTTTGAATCTTGTAATCTTATAAATTTGTGGTCTTAAGCTTGCCTTGGAATTGAAAACTTACTAAATATAGGGAAAAACACTCTTTCTGGGACAAGACCAAAAAGGAATGTAAGACACTTAGTTGGGACAGAAGGAGGAACAAATAAAAGCAAATCTCAAAGTAAAGAGTACAAACAAGCGGACTAGGTCTTACCTTTCTAATCCTATTGAGGCTTAATAAATCTCTTATGTGATTTTGTCAGCAAATACGATCGTTTTTTAAGTAGTAAGTAATGTTAGTCCGAGGAGTTGAGATTTGGTTAGAAGTGACAGGTAATAAGTAAAATATAGCTTTGGTTTATGGGGCAGGAACGAGTTTGTAAGGTTCTGTATTTTCCTAAGAGTCAGTTTGCTAGGGATAGGTTTCTAGAATTGTAATTAATATACCTAACAAACAAATAATCAATGAACAACTATCTTAAAAGGTTAATTTGTTAAATTACTAGTAATATAGGGTGTGTTCGGTAGAAAGAAAAGTGTTTTCCTAAAACATAAATTATTTTCATACTTATTTTTGTAAGCCGAAAAAATTGTCCCAAGGTATATTTATATTTATTCAAGGCAAATACTATGTGGGTGGGTAGGGGAGTAGGAGTGGTGGATGTCGGGGCTATGGGAGTAAGGGGTGGGGGGTGGGATGTGGGGTGTGAGGTGGAGTGGTGTGCCACTTATGGAATTTGGTTTTCCTACTTTCACTAGGGAAGTCATTTTCCTCATTTTTAACGAACTTATTTTCCGAAGATGTTCTTAAAAAAATTTGATCAACCAAACATGGAAAACTTAGAAGACATTTTCCTCCATACCAGACATACCCATAACATCACGAAATCCAATCCTTTTCACTAGTTGAAGTTAGAAATTGTTTTTACTGATTTGTAAACAAAGATGATAATAACTTGACATTAGGAGCAACCAGATGAGATTAGAAGAGTTAGTGACTAATGGATTTACTTCATCTATCTTGCATTGTTATAAGGATCTTGTGTTGAGGATCGAACCTGAAAAGTTAAGTTTGATAGTTGAATCTCTTGCCAACTTCATTTAGAATACCTGGAGTCAATACCACATCATATTTTTTTCCTTCACTATCATGGCTTTAAAATAGAAATAACTGCTCTTAATTTTATCACCTAATGAGACTCACTGGTTGCTAAATTCATCATTGCTGCAAATGCGATATTTTATGAATAGTCAGTTACATGGATGGAACTAAAATGGAGTATATTGGATAACTCTTACCCAAAATAAACTTGATCTCTTGAAAGATCTAGCAGGATGAGGAACCAAAACCCTTCCTGAGAATAGGTTTGCTTAGCTTAAAACAGTTTGATCAAAGTCTTCTCAGAGTGGTTTCCTTGCGTGAAGATAGTGCAGGTTAGCACTTGACATTGAAATGAAGAGTATATCTGTTTAATCAAGTGCTAGATGTTAATAACAATTCTCACCAAAGAGTTGATATGCTGTTTTGTCATCAACGTATTTTAAAAATATCTTGGTGGTTTTGGATATTTTATATTGCAACATAGTGAGGTGCTGAAGATTTTGTTCATACTTGGAACAGTACTGAATTATAATCATCTTTTTCATTCGTTTATGCAATTGACTATGATAGTTGTTAAAACTTCACTGAGAGAAGATGTAAGACTGATGTTGCCTATGGAATATTTTATATTTCTTGATAATGAATTGTTGTGATCTTTGTAACTTATTTACTTTTGTTTGTTTATGTTTTAATATGTTTTCTGGTAGTGTAAGGTGTACAGTGACTGGTTCTTTTCCTTGGTTGATGATGGGGCTCGCAAAATATTTATCATTCATCCTATTTCCATATTTTTTTCTCTCTTGTTTGTCTTTAGTTTTGTGTTCATCATAAATCAGGATTTTATTCTCTTCCTATGTGTGCTACTTGACTCATTGTCATGTGATGCTCAATGTTTATACTGCAAACTGTTGTGGATGCAAGGAAGTCAAGTAATTAAGTATTTGATTATATTTTTAAAGTAGATTTATTTATTTATTTATAATTTAAGTAGCTTTTTTTTTTTTTTTTTTTTAAAATG